>JAODAI010138418.1:0-11111 GCA_027575025.1 Scotoplanes globosa | reverse complement strand
CTCTCCTTTAGATAACCGATGTCGGTCTTTCATAATCTGAAGTCGAAATGTAGAAAAACGTGACAGAAAGTAGTTTTGAATCAAATAGTGGTTTCCAACAATATGATTGGCCAATGTATGAAAATCTGCCAAAACCCCCCTTGGAAAAAAAATCGCGTCTCGGCTATGCCGGTGTGACAGTCGCAAAAGTCCCTTTTGGATGAAATTTCCACTAGGCTTTATAACTTGTATTGGGTGGAGGAATAAATATACTGGATATTCAGCCGGTATAACTAGTCGCCCCGGAAGCGATTTTTTGTATTACTAGTCGAATCGAGGATAATTTGCATATTGTCAAAATTTTAGAAAAAGGGATTTGATTAGAAAACAAGGTTTAGGGTCAGGAATTTATCGCAATTATCATCTCCTTTACATAATCGACATCAGTCTTTCATAATCCGTACTCAAGATGTAGAAAAATGCAACAGAAAGTGGGTTTTAGCCAAGGGGCGGGCGCGGTGGGCGTCACCCGTTTTCAGCAATGTAATTGGTCTATAACATAAAATTGCTATTGTTGATATGCAAATTACCCTCGATAAAAATTTCGCGCCCTGGACGTTTAATCATATGATGTAGATATGCGGACTTCTCACCCTAGAGCTCTCCTTTATCATTGGTCAATTCATTCCTATTACGTCACAGTATTTCCAGAGGAAATATCTGAAATTTCTAGTTTTTCTGGGTCAAACTTTCTGATAACTGAGGCGAGTGTTCAGACACCTGCTGCGGTCTGCTACGGCTTACACTTCTGCCAAATGCCCGCTGCCGCAGCGCGGCGGATAATAATTGTTGTCGCGTCTTTATGTACATCATTATGCTGTTGACTAAACACATTTAGACTGTGGGCCGGTGTCTTTGAACGATTAAAACATAATCCATCAACATTACTTCATTGAGTTATATAAAATAAGTATTCCACAGGTTACTACTAGAGGGGAGGGGGTAAGTGGTTGAAATCCCTATATTTTTTACATTTGAAGAAAGTGAGATTATTGTATTTTTTAATAGGCCAATGTCTTTACTATATGTTGCAGGATTTTTTTTTACCATGAAGCACATTAAAATTCATTCTTAAAATAGCATGTCCAAACCAGAAGTGCATCATTGAAACCGGAAGTTGACTTTTAAAACCCCAAATAGCACCAGAAACCAATGCAAATTACTAATTATATATATTAAACATAGTAAATAGGTAAATCACTTAATTTCTTTATGATATTGAAAAAAATAAGTAAAATTAGTAAGTGAAAACGAATAAAAACAGCTAAATTAAGGAGAAAAGTAGACCCAGGAATATTGATAGTCAAGGTTATGGTTAGGCCATGTACCATGTATGTTGTGACTATTTGTGTCAATTCAATATTATTACTGTAAATTATGTTAATAAATAATCATGTATCGGCTTATAATACCTTCAGAATACAATGCAAATATTTGATTTGACTACTGGATAGGCTCTGTGATGTAGGTATTGACATAATTTCCCGCAGTCATTCGCAGTTAATTAAGGACGAATTAATATTATAAAAGTAATAGTAGGGCATAAACTTAATTTATAAACACAATATCGACAACATCAATGTGATTTAAATGGAAATAATAGCAATTGTCCTCAATTTATATTTGAAAATCTACTGCCAACTAAGTTAGACAGCACTCAACAATGAAATTAGGTATCAACGTGAAATTTGAAGGAGTTGTTCTAGATGACAGTCACTATAGATTTTTTTTTTTTTCAATATCTAGTTTTTGATATAGAAGTACAAAGTACATGGTTGGTCCGCCACTGGTTACCATGGCAACCAATAACAAATCCGGCCACATTAATCTGTGTGGAATTAACTCATACACAACTAACCCAAAGATGAGACCTGAAGGTTAAATATGTCTATAGAGTGGCATCGGTCCCCGTGTTTAGTCAATTAGAGGCCTCAGTCGGTTACCATATCAACTATAATATTTTTTTTTACATTCCTTACAACTTATACTACATAGCATAATAAAAAAAAGCTTGAACCATACATTATGATATGACGTTTGCGTTCAAAAATATACCCCCAAAACACTTTCTTACAAATTTTGATTTTTGGGCCAAAACAAATAATTAATTAAATATTTGTGTACTTCGTAGCTGTTCTATCCGGTAAACAAATAATATATACGGTGCATTTTCAGCTTTACCATAGTACACTGAACATGTGGTTAGCTCATTAGAAAATGTCGAGTCCCTGATGGGCGAAATGAGAGAATGACAATATAACTAAGTACAACATGCATAGTGTGGGTGCATTGCCAAGTTAAACATCTCAGATACATCAATTGCAATATATATACTATGTAGTATATCATATAATCAGTAACTGAACACGTGTATTACTGGCCGGACAATCATATCGATGATGGAAACATAATGTACTTCATGGCTAGGCTAAGTGTAACATAACGTGATACAAATGTATTATAACAATATGTAATACATACGAGTAATTGTGGAGTTGTATTGAAATTCCCAAAAAAGAAAATGTTATACTAATAATGTACTGTCTCGTTTTACCCCACTATGTGGCAAACGAGACAGCTGATTAATCGATTAATTCGTTCGATAATTAAAATAGTTACAAATATTTTTAGTTTTATAGATACACTGAAGTACATATATATGCTTTATAAATTATACCAGTATCACTTTTATGTTATATTATTTTGACAGAGTAATGGGCGTTCGAACCCTTAGCTGTCTCGTTTTAACCCTACCCTATACATATAGTTCGCCACGAGGTACACTCACATTGAAATACATACCGTATATGTGCACATATATATATGTGCACATATATGATTACGATTACGAGTATACACGACGTATTTTATAAAGTAAACTCGGCCATGCATAAATAAATACATACACCCATACCATATATTTATATATAACATATTATATACAATCATATATATATATCATATTTTGTATAACAATACATATTATATATATATTTGTGTTGGCAGGTATATTAGTATACCTAAATTCATTGGGCGCATTCGATTAATGTGCATTATGCAACGTACTGTAATGTTCTTGTCAATTGTTATCGAACACCCGATTTGAACTAGATATATATATATGAGATACTAAATGATGCATGAGTCTCTCAGCCCGTTTAAAAAAACACCATTATGTTGTGTGTGTTTACCTACAGTGCCATTTATCTAGTAGTTCTGATAATTGTTCATCCATCACGGTATATGTTACTGAGATTGTTTTTCGAACAAGACACATGCTACTGTAGCTTTACGATCATACGTTTGAAGACAATAATATTATACAGTAAATAATGTACTGAAAAAGCTGTTATATGCTGACGACCTAGCAATAATTATAAATTAGTAAGCAGGAGTTGCAGCAGGTGCTGATAGAATGAAAGAGTTTATTTGAGAGACATGGGTTGCGTACGAGCCTGGATACAAGGCATGTTTTATCATTGGGCATGCAACGACATGGGTTGGGTTGCGCTCAACCAATAAATATGTATTAGTACAACCGCGATCAAATAGTATATGTTATGGAAGTAAATGTTTTTCATTTGCAGCTGCTACATTTTGGAATCATTGACCAGAGAGTGTTATATCATGTGACACATTAACACATTTTAAGAGGTCACTTAAAACTCACCTTTCTCACTTTATTATAATTAATGCATATTTTCATGAACCATATACTTGTATTTACGTAAAATTTAACTTTTGTAAAGAGCTTTGAGTAGTAACCTTCTGGTTTTAAACAGGAAAAGCGCTATATAAATATTTAAGAATATTATTATTATTATAATAATCCTTGCTGACAAATGTATTTAAGAATTTGGATAGTGTTGCGTGTATGGGGGTATGATTTATGGGGATGGACAGTCTGATGTGGAGGTGCGTAAAATGATCCAGTATAGGGCTATGGCCTCAAGAAATGTAGAGGAGGTTATGCCAGATAGATATATTTATAAGAAATTAAAAGGGAAGGTATTGGATACATGTGTTATCCATGTATGCATTTACGGGTATGAGACAGTGGCCCTACCAGGGGCTCAACAACAGCGACTCCAAATATGCGAAAATAATTTGATGATAAATATTGCGGTGTTAAGCGGGTAGATATGAGCAGGCTGGATGATATTCGGGAGGAGATGCTGACAAGGTGGCCCATGAGGTTGATTATTCACGTAGAACGTATGAATGATGGGTGATTCATGTCACATGTGGAGCGATTGTAAGAGAGCTGCATATATAGTCATATATGTTTATCTGTTCATCGTTTCAATTGATTTGTTTCCATATTACCAGTTCATATCGTGATTTAAATCGATTTGGTTCAGAATATATATGAGCCGCTGATGCTTCAAATGATCATATTGCTGCGATTGACTACACGGACATGCGACTGACACCATCGCCATTATTATACAACAAAGCGGAAAACTTGGTGGAATATTATGTAAAAGACTGGTTATCCATTCACATAATCGTCAAGTTAGTCAAATCTGTGATTAATATTTACATTCGATCGATCCAATTTACTGCTAGTATCAAAATAGTCATATAAATTTAGACTGAAATCGATCAGGTTCAGATTGGATTTAAGAGTGACAAGGGTTGTGGTAATAAGTCTATATCATTACACCAACGGCGGCTACATTAGTTTAACAATTACTATCATATGGATATGCATATATCTAGGAATATTAGACCGTCCAAATAATTACACACATTGGAAACACACACACACACCCCAGTAATCAAGACGCCCGCGGGAATGGGGTGTGCGTGGGGGGAGGGGATGGAAATATATACACTGTTGTCTACAAACTAATTATTAACTACGTAAATGGGTCTTTTCAACTGATATATACACTAACATTTATGTATTTACCTTATTAAATAAATTAGGGGCGTGGTCTAATTTACGAAGGCGTGGCCATCTTTTATATTATTGTAATATTAGCCACGAAATGTGTATGTATTGAAAATATTGCAACAAATGTTTTTTATAGAAATATACTGAAATTAGATTATTTTATATGTTAAAATGTATTTCATATTAATGAACATTATTTTGTTATTTATGTATATTTTGCTATTTATGTATATTTTAATTACTAATTTAAATTACTATCTTTTGTCTACAAGTGCGTCAACGATTATTCCCCTTCTTATTTAACTGATTATATTAGTATGTCTGTCAACCCTCGTTATTCTTTAAGATCTACTACTACCCAACTCTCACTGTATCCAGAACTAAATTAAAATCTTGCGGTGATCACGCTTTCTCTTCAGCTGGTCCTGCCCTGTGGAATGCTCTTCCCCATTCCATTAAGATATCTTCTTCTCTTTCCCTGTTTAAGTCTTAGCTTAAGACCCATTTTTTAATTTTGCTTTCTCTTAGGTTTTTTGTACAACGCTATTGAATACTTTGTAGATTTTAGCGCTTTATACATTTATATATTATTAGTATAGGCCTGTGCATCGACAGGCTTCGTAAATTTGGTATATTACACTTGTCTAATTCATATTATGTTATACTTTAAATCAAGCTGGCGTTGCTGATTCAATTACACGATTTTAAGCATTATAATTAATTATAAACGGGTTCAAAGAAAGTCTCTACATGTACACAACAGCTTTACATGATTTTCAACTCTATTATCTAAAAAATAATATAATATTGATAATTTAATGTAAATAATGTGACCTGCAACATGTACATTTTAAGAAAATAAAACGGTTCATTTATTTAAACCGGATATCCGGTTCAATTTGAACCGATTCGGTTGAGTGACCCTCGTATCCACCTTTCGCTTCAAATTTGAACCGTTTTGGTTCGTATTTGAAGAGTTTGTTTTATTAGATTCTGCATGGTGGTGATTGGAGAGTGATGGTTATGCAAAGCGGGAGGTTGAGAGCTTTGGCGATGATGTGGCTGTGAGTTAGTATTTTCTTCCTCACCCCTTTTTAGGGATTCATAAGGTAGAGTGAGAAAGAGTATAGCCTACTGTTTTATACTTCTATCATTACTACAATGCTTTAGTCCTATCATGCATCGAAATGGTTATGTCTGAAAATTAGGAAAATCGATCACCGAAAGTAAACAAATGATTCAACTGACCTGATATGTGTTTGTCTTCTGCATTACTAGTTACCTGGAACTTGGGATTCCCATTTCAGCATGAAAAATGGATTCTGAATCCGGTCACTGGATTTTGGCAGGTATGTTACAATACATCATTATTGAATGTGTAAATCATTATGAATTACCTTATATTTATAATAATTAATGTATATTATTTAAACAAAAATGGATGGAATTAAGTAACATATACATGGTGAGCCAGTCGTATTTACATATACTTTTTGTATTATTGATTACATGATTAAATACCCGTGCCTTCAGTATAGTTACCGGTAATCCATGTTATCGTATTGTAAATATCATTATTCACGTAAACCCCAGGTTTCTACAAGACAAAGACACAAAGCCATACAACAACGAAATGGTGAAGGTTGATGGCAAAGTAGTGACAGCTATGCAACTCAGCAAATACGATATTTCAATCCCAGTTAGGTAATAGTAGTGTGCATTATTCATCCGAGAGCATCCACGAATTCACATGCGAAAATTTTCATCAACATGTAAAAATATTAATTTAAATTCAAACTGTTAATTTGTTGAACATCCGACGTGAAGTTGTAAATTATGGTTTGTCCAATACATGGTTTTAACCAATACATTGTTTTTAATTGATGCAAGAGTGGATCAAATACTGAAAAGTGGGTTAAAATTGCTTATTAGTGACATTGTTCGAGATATAGTAATACTATACTGTCAGAGGGTGACACCAACACAAACACCTACCAGCACCACTTAACTAATGGCATTATTTAGCAGTTTGGGTGGAAATTGGGCGTCATCCACACAACCACTGGTATTATTCAGGCATATACACTTGTCTCCTATCTTTTTTGTTATAGTTGTCGACTATACATTATCAGAGAGTCAGTAGATATATTAACTTATAAATATATTGATATTAAACCTAATAAAACACTCATGGGATGATGCGAATTTCAAATACCTGGGATCATTTGTAGCCGATAGCAACAACGATTTTAATTCCCCTATATGATCAAATTACTATTGATATTATTGGATGTGACGAGTATCTGCAACGACCAATATTATATGATGGTGCTAAGATCATTTGTGTACATAACATCAAGTATATATATGGACATACGTTTACAAAACTACATCGTTTGACGATAAATACAAATAACATAATTTCAATTAATATACCTTGTTCAGTATGTCAGTAATCATCTTTCAACTTCCTTTGTCCTAAGTAATGATATATCATTATATTTGTAAAATAACAGTTTTGCATTATTTTATTTACTAACCAATAGGGACATTATTTTAGTCACTGATATATGGTTACGGAATGATGATACTGTAGTGCAGTCATTCATTGTATTATCCCTCTTGTGTATATATTTACTGATGTATCTTGGATGAATCGGATAAGTGGTGCATGGTGTTGGTGAATTTTGTAAATCAAACTTTAATATTTGTGTTAAAAAAAATACACTGCATTTATCAACCTTTCGAATGTATAGAATTATGATTATACTAAATATTTTAAACTTAATATACTTTGTTATTATATACCGGCCACTATCTACTACTTATAGCATACACATGTGTTATGATGAATTTGATACACGTTTACAATATGTACATGTTCACGCTATTGGCAACATTATTTTGACTTGGTGATTTTAATGTCCATGTAAACAATTATACCGACCGTATAATATTAAATCAATATTGATATTATTTCATGCTACAATATGTATTAGCATGCAAAAGTGGCCATATTATTGACTAATTGTAACGTGTTCTGATTTAGGGAATATTGTTCATAAGGAGGCCTACAGGTATTTGGAATTTTGGATCACCATAATTGCGTTTTGTGAAATACATGACAACCAGGAGTATTGTGGTCATTACATAGCTTTGTGTTTCAGGATAATACAGTCAATTTACATTGGTGCTTTTAAGAAAGATATAATTGTGATTGAGAGTAACATTTCCCGGTTTGGCTATTGTTGGGTTAGTTACAAATTATAAACATTTTTATCTGATTTATTGAACCACCATGCTTCAGTAATTAGTAAGAATTGGTAGGTGAAAAGGCATTGTGCGCCTTCGTTCCATTAACAAAATAATGTTAAATTATCAAAAGCAAAAGCAGTGTAATGAAGATGCCGGAGAGTTGAGCCACTTTTGCAACTCTAACATGCAGTCCAACAACTACACACTTGTGAACGTTATTTGTTAGGGTAGTCTAAATTACAACTATTATCACCGCTACGCTATCCCAATTTAGACATGTAGGACCAACCGTTTTGCCATGGCACGTCTTCCACAACAAAAAATGGTTCAACTGGCCCCCTTAATGGTGGAGTTCATCTACTAGTAAAACAATAACAGGTATATAGCGACCACCACACAGAAAAGTAAATATACTAAAAAAATATGAGTAAAGCTACATCCCGTATTCTACTATCAATTCAGGGTAAAGTTACATGCACATTATGAGTATTGCTAGAATATATAATAGTAAATTTACTAGTTAAACTTTGTAAAGTTACAGAGAACTTAAACTACCATGCTATTCGTTTAGATGGACAATGTAACATACATTATCTATATATAAATATTATGTTCCACTGAACATGGAGTAAATTCACATAACGACAGAAAGGTGAAACTTCAACAAATATTATGACACTCTGGACAGTATCTGTCCATCTTTGACATTGTAAGTACCTTAATTGAAATGAAACAAGTAATACAAATACGTTTATGTTTTAGTGTGGACATGATTTTACTAACCAGCTAACTATATTGGCACTGCATATGATATGGCTACCGTTAGTTACCGTCAGTGTGAATTTCCGCCATTAACACATTCGGTATTATTTAACCCTAACTTACCCGGGCGATTATGATCTCTGTGTGCCCGGGGGGTGGGGCTACTTCCCCCCGCCTAAGATCTCTCAGCCATGTATTGTCCGAATTATCTGAAATATGGTATGCCTATAGAAAGATGTGTTATGAATAACATAGGACTAAATAATGCTTAATTATGTTATTTTGTGTTAATTATACGCTAATTATAAAGGAAATATGCCAATTTCAGATTTTTCACCCAAAAACGAAATCACCTCAAATTTGACTTGAAATATAATATAACTTATTTATAAACTAATACAAAGACATATGGAAGGCAATACATATGTTAGCAATGCATTTGGAGACAACTATATGCGAAAAAGTGGTTTTATCATGACATTTGAGTAATTTCTTATGTAATTCATTATTTTTGTATGATTATCCGTATTTTCTATGTATTCTATTGTTTTTTTATATATTTTATTGTTTGAGATGTGTATATGGCAATAAGTTTAAATTAATTACATGCCAATATATTTACATACAACAGTGTTATAACAATTACAATCTATGCTCAGAATGCCTAAGTGTACAAACATATGCAATAATTGCACATTTTTAAAACATACCTTTTTAAAATTCATGTGACATCAACATGAGGGGCCCACATGAACGGGGATAGTACCAAAATGTGCGCAAGACATGAGAGAAAAAGTCATATGCAAACAAAATACATAGCCCGAGCGGTGTCGAGGGGGCACTATGCCCCCAGGTAAGTTAGGGTTAAAGTTAAATTACCAAACTCCAATATCAATAGTGTAGTTCCTTATCTTCTAGGTATGAGCAAAAAGGCTTAATAACTGTAATTACTATTTTACTGTTATAGACAAAGGAATTATATTAGCCGATGAATGTAAGGTTACTTCTCTAAAAAGTATACTCGTTACATGAATACAACTTACTTAAATATTAATATAATACGAATATGGAATTCACATGAATAAACTAGCCTTTAACAGAGGCTTCGCATGAGTTTTAATTACGTCACGTTATGTAAACATTATTATGAACAGCCAATCATCGTCTGTTAATCAGACAATAAGCAATGGTTATGTCAATATATCAAGGGTATTTTTATATTATAATATTGCTAAATTCGATGATATGACGTAACGTTCAAAACCTCTATTGAAAATTTTATCTTGAATCAATATAGTGAGTAATGAAGCATATGACTAATATTTTATAATATTTTTAATTAGCTGTTAATCTGTAACTTAGCAACGTCATGGGATAGGAATATACTTTCTTATAAGAATTTATTCTATAAGAAACTACTAATATAGAGCCCAACAAATATCAGAAACTTTTAGTACTACATTGAAAATGATTAAGAAACTCCCAAAAATTTAGTTGCTAAAAATTGTAATAATTGGCTTCTTTGGTTGTGTAACTTCTACAATATACTCAGTATTTTTTATATCTAGTCTTGAATCACAATTTAACCTATTTTCATCAATAATTGTAACATCTAAATGTCGTTGCTAATTATGAGATGTTCTTCGCTAACTAAAATTAAGATACTACTTAGAAACTGTTAGCACTAACATCGGCCGAAATTTAAGAAACTTTTTAGTACAAGTGCTTGACACTATAATGTTTTTATAAAAAAGTTCAAAAGTACCGTAAACCGGGATGACATTTGCATTTTTTTGTTTTTTTAGAATGTATAATTTTCCATGAATATAATTCCAGACTAATATATATTTTTATTCTGTATATTTATTGTGAGTACGTTCCACCAATGTGCATTACATACAATTGTAGAACCCCCGGGGGACGGGAGGTCATCAAATACACCCTGCAAATGTCCCCCTGTGTTTAGGGCAACATTGGCAGTTCACTACATGACGTCATAGTTATATCTTCATTTCATTTAATTTATTTTCATATCGTTAAATACAAGTAGAAAATAGGAAAATATTCATCCATGCTCGCGATTTGGTATAATAATAATAATAATAACGTTATTTAAAGAGGGTAGCCTGGTTAGCCGAAGCTAATCTTCCCCAAG
>JAODAI010138307.1:0-11115 GCA_027575025.1 Scotoplanes globosa | reverse complement strand
CGTGCAACACATTTTGGGAATGGAATTATCGGTGAATAGTGTAACGTATATGCAAGAAAGTGAAAAAAATAGGGGGGCGTACGCCCCCTGCGCCCCCCCCTGGATCCGCCTCTGATTTGTTGATATCAGTTGTTTACGACTACTAAGATATCTAGCGAACCAGCCATAGCCGAAACCGCGGATGCCATAAAATGCAAGTTATTTTTTACTTGGCCTATGTTGTGATTAACAGAACCAAAAGCCTCCGAAAGATCAATAAATATCACGATAGAATATTATTTTATTATCAAATCCCTTCGTAATATCTAGCAGCCATATGAGTAGAGCAACCTTTACAAAATCCAAATCCAAATCCACTTTTCGTGAGTGGATACTGTGCATACACTCTAAAATATATCTACACAAGTTGTGTTAACTTCTACACAACCGTGTCCGCTGCCCACTTGCCTTAATTGTGTAGAATTGGCACAATGTTGTGTAGAAAGTTGTGTAGAATTATGTGTACACAAGTGTTGTATTAATTTTACCCAACCAACATGGGCGACACACATATGCGGCCATGTGAATTGTATTTAAATTTAAGAAATATATAGAATATAACGCAATTATATTAACCAACACATAATTACTATTGGTAATTATCGATTATAACCAGCAAACAGCTCCATTTAAAACATTGTGTTAAAATGTATATGTTCATAGGTTGTATTATAATAATGTTTAAATTAGGAAATAAGCAATTAGGATAGTGTATACAATGCACTGAATATTTGGACGCATCTCGAAATAAGAAAAATAAATAAAATGACATCATTAATTGAATGTAGGCCTACCTGCTTTTTTACTTTAACATTGAGTACATTTATTACGTACCAATATATACGAAACCCAGTCTATAATAAACCTTATTTCAATAGTAAGAGCCTATTACAATAATCACATTTAAGAAATTTATGCCACGCCCTATCAAGTTAGGCCACGCCCCTAAATTGGTAATTATATTATCACTGACTTACACAACGTTGTGTAAAATACATTTGTTGCAGATGTATCTTACACAGTATTGTGTAAAATATACGTGATACAGGTGTATCTTACACAACGTTATGTAGAATATATTTGATACAGGTGTTGTGTAGAAAAAATTACACAACATTTTTTAGAGTGTATGGTACTTTTATATTATCATATAAATTATATAAATTACGTAATAATGTAGGCATACATTATTAGTATATTTGGATCTGGATAAATACTGTATAAGGGTTCTCCTGCACAGGATACACTATAGGTATGATATGTGCTCATGGATGGTCATCCAAGGTGTTGACCACATATGTCGAGGTAGGTACGAGTGATCCTACCCCGGGACAGCCATGTATACGTACTTATCCGATGGACGAGAGTGTACATCAGTCTTTGGCCATTTTTCGACAAAGGCTGACAGAGAGGTGAAAAATTGTAGACCACAATTGAAGTAACTATCATAATCCACATTTTTTGCGACAAACCTGAAACGAACTTGGTAGGATTCGAACCCGGGCCTCCTTATTGCAAGTCGAGCATTCTACCGCTGAGACAACACACCATATATGTTACAATTCAATATTATTTGTTTACTGTATATGTGGGTATTACTCTTTTCAGAAAATAATGAAGTTAGTATGCCTTTTAACTGGAAGTATGGCACTGGTGTTTTGTGGTAAGTCTTTCAAGATCCATCAT
Source organism: Scotoplanes globosa (assembly GCA_027575025.1). NCBI lineage: Eukaryota > Metazoa > Echinodermata > Holothuroidea > Elasipodida > Elpidiidae > Scotoplanes > Scotoplanes globosa. The sequence goes on along the minus strand of JAODAI010138307.1, from coordinate 9,390 downwards.
ATTAGGCGTATATTACTCTTGTACAGTTTAAATATTAGTATTATAAATCCACACATATTGTTATTTTGCCTGATAGTTTGGTGATACACTTTGAAGATAGAAATTCCATATTAGTTACATATATTGTAGTCTATGCTAGAAGCCCCAATCGGCCAAATATTTTCGGAGGAGAGAGTTTCAATTTGAGGTTATATATTTGTCCTAAAAAATGTCTGTTTGGCGGTTAAAGAGTTTGAAGTATTTCAATTGTCACGGTGAAACGTGCATGCATTTCTGTTTGGCGGTTAAAGTGAAGTATTTAAATAGTGTTACAATGTGCATACATGTTCAATGTTTGATATTATACACGTTAGTTTATTTTAATTCAGTTTATTTATTTCTACAATATGTACTGATACAATCAGTAATAATAATAACGTGTTTATATAAATGATAAATTAATGGGGGGATACCAGAAATAAGAAGGGCTTTTCCATCCTGCTTCCTATAAAAGTGTTTTTCGAGGCTCGCTCATAATACTATATAATAGCCGCTGTGGTCTAGTGGGGCTGCTCTGGATTCAGGATCATAGGGTTGAGAGTTCGAGCCCCGTTGACGTCTGGAAGGGCATCCGATCATAAAAGTGGTACGTCGCACTATATGTCCTTGCATAAGTAAGGCACCGTGATGGAAGTGGAAGACGATAAACAACTTCAACTTTATAGCCTAATAGATAAATAATTATGTAGTCTAATTTACAGAAAATATCTGATCAGATATTTTCAGGTACTGTGATCCAGAATAGCGTATTGACATTATAGTTATTCTATATATAGACGAATATGTTATTTGTAAAATTATTAAACCCATTATGTCACAATCTATTATGAGTCAGTACAATGTTTTAACCTTCTTAATCATTGCCAACATCGTTTTATTCCTAATCATTCCTGCAATACCTAAATTGTGTAAAGTTATTTGAGGGACAGTATACTTTTAAACAGATTAATTAAAATTAATGGTGACTATCATATTTTACAGGGTGACCTTCATAAAGTAGTTGAATGGTGCAATATTAATGATTATGTTGAGTAATATTCCTAAGAGTTTAAGTCATGCGTATAACTAATAGGAATTATTTTCTACATACCTATTCTCTTTGCAATTCTGACCCGGAACTAGTTTACTCTTCCAATATTTGGTCATTATTTATCTTGAGACTTGAATAAATCTGCCATTACTTCCTGGACCTCTAAATTGTAGGATTTCTCCACTCCGTTTCAGCTGGCCTGAGTGCTGCGGTTAAATTGAACATATATAAAACCCCTGTATTACCTTCTACTGAATATATATATATATTTTTTAATTACGCTAATTCGCACTAAATGCAGGTGGGCTAATTTTAATTGTACATAGGTGACCTTCCATATTATAGTATTATGTATGTTAGACATCCTGGTATGCAGATATACTTAATAACATATTTGCCCGTAAGTTTTAAACATAAAATCAAATATCATTCCCTCACATTTTCTCGCGTTGAACCGTTGCCAATATAGAGCTGTTTCAATTAACGTTTCTACATTGTATATATTTATTCCATAACATTGTTTTCTTATTTGTATTATTAAATATGGGCAATGTATAGACCCTCGGGTTATAGGAATTTATTTTAATTGTACTTGCCTTTATCCGTTTGTTATATTATATGTTTGTAATTTGTTGTATTGTATGTGGATTTTGGATCGAATAAATAAATAATTAATGAATGAGTGAGAAAGAGTGATGATAGCCTACTGATGTGATTCGGATATTGTGGTGACGCACGTCGAAATTTTAATTGTACAACCAGTTATATGAGCAGAGGAGTAAATACTGTATTAAATTTATAGGTGAATAGGCCAAGTTGAAACTTATCTAAATTACGTATTGATAAGATATTTAACTACATAAATAATTAGCACAGACCGTGTTATTTAATGGTTAATCATAGGTCTGTCGTAGGTTATCATTGTATAATGCACGATACGGGGGATAACACTTCAGCGATGTACTTAAGCCATGTGCATGCATCCAGCGATAATGGCAGTTGACCATTGAGTGCATTATCCTGCTATAGCCCGCAACATACTGTTCATTATAAAACCTGTTCATACAAATTATGTTCACTTTATTTAATACATTTTAACATGCTTTCCTACTTTAAAATTTACCGACTTTTATGACAAATATAGACCCTTTTTAGGGGGGCCGGGGGGCATAAAACGAACAATAATATTGGCCAAATAAACTAACTCTTTGAAATTACCATATCAATGACAACTATTAGATAACGCTACGATAGAAGCAATGATACCTAAGACTTTTATCCAATCAGAATAGTTTTTACAAAGTATCAGACAGTATATATATGTGTATGCTGCAGAGAACATATGTCATATGTATCATTGTATTATTACACTGCTATTAATGTATACCATACACTATGTATAATATACATAACATAGACCTGCACACAATTCGAATAAATAGTATACTAATAAAGTAATTAAAACTGTTAGCCTGCGCTGATACATTTGAGACCAAAGACTAATTCGGGGATTCATACGGAAATACTAATTATATTGGAGAATCCCGATGTGCTGGTTTTCACACGTGTTTGTAAAAATAATTGTTGCATAAATTTGTTGTAAGTCTTGTCACTTATATACTAGTCCCAGGCTAACGTGTATACTAGTCCAAGGCTAACGTGTATACTAGGGCCAGGTTAACGTGTATATCAACACATATATTCAACATGTGATACCATATCTTTGTAATACTTACGTTTCGGTTCTTATACCAACACAAACATTCAACATGTGATATACCATATCTTTGTATAGTACTTAAGTTTCGGTTCTTATACCAACACATACATTCAACACGTGATACCATATATTATGTAGTACTTAAGTTTCGGTTATTATACCAACACCTATATTGAACATGTGATACCATAGCTTTGTAGTACTTAAGTTTCGGTTCTTATACCAACACATACATTCAACATGTGATATCATATATTATGTAGTACTTAAATTTCGGTTATTATAGCAACACACACATTCAACATGTGATACCATATCTGTGTAGTACTTAAATTTCGGTTCTTATACCGTACCAGCACCTATATTCAACATGTGATACCATATCTTTGTAGTACCTAAGTTTCGGTTCTTATACCAACACATACATTCATCACGTGATACCATATATTTGTAGTACTTAAGTTTCGTGATACCATTTTGAAACGACAACCAGTGATCCTCATTATTTGCAATAACTTGATACCGCGATACGCGGGTGTATAGTTAGATGTTTTTAGAGGCAGGGCTCATATGATACTTATATAATAAGACCGAACTGCAACGTCTCGAAGCTCTCGCTGGCGGGTTAGGTGTCTCCCAAGATATTTTTGTGGAGTATTTAAGTCCCAATATGCATTTCCATGTTATCCGTGAACAAAGCACAAGTTGTTCCGTTTACCTAAAAATGTTCATCTTTGGGGCATATTTTTGAACGGGAGGGTGCTCCCCCACCACCACCACATCCTTGGATCCGCCACTGGATAAATATTAATGCATCCGTTGGAGATCTCAATATATTGGGATCCTTAGATAAAAAACACCTTCTAAGTCTCTGGAGTGCCGCTTCCGGTGATCTAAGCAGTGTCGGTGGCGCACACTTTTCAGGTTGTTACGCTACACGCCAACATGGCACACTCCGCTTAGATAGTAACCAAACACAAGTTATGTCACGTCGTGGAAGCTACCCCACCGACAAATGAAGGCTGTCACCACCCTGTACTTAACTGCCCATACGCCTACTACCAACCCCGGTGGCGTTCCGATTATATAGTGTATCAGACATGACTGGACCCGGTGGCGTTCCGATTATAAGGTGTATCAGACATGACTGGACATGTGATCAGTCAACTGCGCCCCACCCCCTCAACAGCTATACGCCGCTGGTTGCCAACTTCCGGTTTACTGTAATCCATACCTTTAGTAAGGAAGAGGGTTACATACATGAATGTTATTAGCTTGGATATGATATCAAAAACTCAATATATTTTTCTCACCGTGTGAGTGGTTCAGTCACTCGAACACATCACAATGTAGTATTTACTGTAATTGAACGTCTTGTATAATATATTTTGACAGCCGATGCCACATTTCAATGCTACAGCGGAACTACAACCAGCTGTGGGGTTCATCGTGCTAGTTACAATGCCTTATGTGATAGTTTTGATGCGCGATCAAAGCCAGTGACGAATGTAACATGTCCCAGTGTGAATACGTGTGCAACTTTACACCTAAAATTCACGGGTATGTACCACTTCAAATTCAACAAGGCTATATAATATTATGCACTTTATTTATTTTATTAATAGTTCAGATAAACTTATTACATCCGTAAATGGTGCTATAACTGTAGCTGTAGGCCTACATGTTATATTGTGCCCAATCGTGTCACTTGAGCCTAGGTCCAAAATTATTGTCCATTCAACGTATTTTGATCGGTTTCTATATCTTACGAAACCCACTGATTCGAATTACCACCTCAGCACTCCTGGATCATTCTGAAATACAAGATGGCTGACAAAATGATAGCCATGACATTATGTCTATACCTATACTATTGTAATGCACCGAAAGGTGAATGATGTGCATCTGATAATGAGGTCCATGGTGATGTATTAATTTTTAAATAAATTCCCCTATTAAACCGATTTATGTAGACATTAAATCGATCAAACAGCTTATATTTTACGTGGCGACGTAAATAATTAATGTTGACAATAAATACAATTAATGCCCTCATTACATCGAAATAATGTCTACATTAAATATTTAATGTAGACATTAAATACAATTAATGCATACATTAAATCGATTTAATGGGGGCGTTAATTGTATTTAATGTATACATTAAATACAATTAATGCATACATTAAATCGTGTTAATGGGGGCGTTAATTGTATTTAATGTAGACATTAAATACAATTAATGCATAAATTAAATCGATTTAATTGGGGCGTTAATTGTATTTAATATTTAAATATCAGCTATCTGATTGGCCGATGTAATGTCCACATTAAATCGATTTTTATTGTCCGCATTAAAGGGTTCATAAAGTGTGTCCGCATTAAAGGGTATAGACACTCTTATCTGGAAGGAATGGTTGAATCCGCCTTGTCGTAAACCACGACACCGCCGTCGCCTTCGCCATATATAGGGTATAAATGGGTAGTTATGCCATGGGTGCTGTATGGATGCTCACTGAAACAAGAAAGATGCAACTCCGGGGACCGGAAGGCACAAGATCAGTAGAGTCGCCCATAATAAACCCCAAAATATCATACACACATCACGAAGAGCTTCCGGATTAAGCATGTTGATAATTTCCACACAGTGGTACAAAACATCCGGCGGGGTGAGGAAGGATGCCACCCAGGATTTATCCGACGGGGGATTACCTTCCACAATGCGGGAAATTTTCTCTGTCAGAAAAGTCTTAATTAACACACTTTTATATTTGGGAATTGGGCCTACTTGCATATTAGTCAAATTTGATTTATAAGATGGCATTTACCACTTTGAATTATATAACTAAATAGGTGAAAAACCTAGCACCATTTTGCATCTAAGCTCATTTGAAGGACCAAAAAGTGTCTGTACCCTCCACGCCAAGCGAATTAGATAGTGGAATGGGGACAAAAGTTTGACTATGCCCTCCCACAATAAAATCATGGCTATGCCCCTGGCTGAATTTGTTCATAGTAGCGAAGCCGGCCTCGTCTTTTGGGGAGATTTGAGGCAAAGTGATACCATATGGTTCAGAGAAGAATTCTATTAATTTTCGGCGGTTATCCTATAGCTATTAATTAGTGATCAGAGATTACTGAGAAAATTTAAAATGTCTTATTGGAGTTATTGAGTTATTGGGAATATATCTCAATAATAGTTATTTCCGGTCGAGTTGATATTGGGTACACATATGCATGTCACCCAGTGTATAAGCCTATATTGTGTCGGATGTGATTGTCATGCATTTTAATTAGTGGGCGTGGCTCATTATGGAAATTTCATGAAATTGCAGGCGAACACGATATCGCAATAACTGTATGTATATAAGATCTAGTTGATATTGGGTACAGTGATATCATCTGGCCGATGGTAGAACCCACTTGTTTTCGGTATTGATTCCATACTAATTAGGTGGGACTTACTGCAAAAATGTCATGCAAAATGTGGATGGTCAAGAACCGTAAGTCGGATTGAGTTGATACTTAACATAGTTGATACTCAGTATGCATATTTGCAATTTTGTACATTTACAAATCTGAAATGTTAAGATAATAACTAGCATGTACTTTGCATGTTTCGGTTAGCATATCACGTTAACCAAGAAGGTGTCATTTATCATAGACACACACCAAGTTTACAATAACAAGTTATCCGATATCCATGCACTTTAATTAGGAATATTATATTATTTGTCTTAAAAATCAAATCTGTTAAAAACGATATTGTATAAAAAAAAATATTGATTTGAACACTGATAAAAATATCCAATGAACTTGTCATTGCAGATGATGACAAGCCATTTTGGATCTATGAAATGGCGGCGTCATGCGCAGATGAGGATCATGTGACGCCACCTGATGGTTGTTATAACCGCAAAGAACTGGAAAGTATATACCCGGAGTTGGAGGCCACTTTGACCGAATTGGAGTCAACCCCTGACAGGATTAAAATTGAGTCAGTGGAGGCATGTTTATGTAGCACACAACTATGTAACAGCGTTAAGAAGAAGACGGCTAGTATGGCAATCCTTGCATCAGCATTGTTCCTTGCTTATTTTGGACGCGGAATGAACTAAATTAATGTAATAGTAGCCCTAAATGTGTAGGCCTATTATCTTAAGATATGTTTAATTATTTTTTATGATATATGATTGTAGGCGATCAAACATTACATCGTCTTCTGAACTATATAACAACGTTATAAGAAGACGGTTGGTCGTGCCAACCCTTGTAACAGCACAACCATGACGAGCAACATTGTTCCTCGATTACTTTGGAGGAATGGACTAACTTAATTATGTAATAACTTCTAAGTGTCACTGCGGTGTTGGCCGATATCGTTGGTTATCGTATTAAGATCAGGAGTTCGAATAAGGAGCGATGGTGAATATATTCAATATGAAACACTTTGATTTATGTAACCTTGTCGGTCAAATGGGTCAAAAGACATAATCAATCAATCAATGATATAATTAATTAATTTGATAGATTTTCAAATTGTATTACTAATCAGTACTATACTAATCATGCTAGAAATACGTTGCAGGTATACTGGCTGGGATGTCTCATTATCACAACAAGCACATGTGTAGTACATATGATAGGAAAACACAACAGTGACTCTTTAATAGTGATACAACATTACTTTAGTAACTTCTGAAATTATAATTAATTGTTGTACCCTATATTTAACACATATTGGAAGGAATTATGTGAGGGTTGTGTGTAGTTATCTCATAGTTATTGAACTATTGTCATTGCAACGCCGACTCTATGATAATGTTAACAGTTTGTGTAATTATATCATAATACAAACTAATAAGAATAATATTTATATACCCATCAAATGCTTCTGCATGGTAAAATAGACGGGGCCAGTCTATTTTAATATTATAGGCTATGGATTATTTAGGATCACCAGTTAACTCATTAATATGAAGTAGTTGAAACTATTCAGAACTTATCATGCCCGTATATATATGAAGGGAAGTTACCCACCTTTTTTGAAAATTGAAGTGCGTAGATGCATTTCATGTGACTGCAATTTATGATTATCATTTACCCTAAGAAACGTGTTTGTGTCCACGGGTTTTACCGCGCATCGAAACACTATTTTATATTTTATTGAATCGCAATTTGAACGCGCGCTTATAATGCTATAGTTCGTAAGGCCTACTGTAGATTTGTTCTCAGCAACTATAATATCCCATACGATCACGAACAGTGGACCGACATGCCGTATACAGTGTCGCTGTGGACTATTATACAACAGTAACTATGTCCTACTTCCGGTTCGCCGTCGAAAGCTCGTCATCAGTGGGTATCCAGGGGATTCGAGACCATTCAGAGCAATACTATTGTTTTTGAGCCCATGTATTTTTTATTTTTCGACACTTCAAGTGGGGTGGGAAAGTGAGGGAGACGAGCTTTAGTGTAATGGGGGTAAGTTGCCTCCCCATATACACGTAGCTGTGCCGCTGCATGACTGGTGGACTTTGACCATTTCAACACTTTGCTCCATTTTGCATCATAGGAGATAACTTGAAAATTATCATAATGTAGAGGCTTCCTGAGAGGGCGGGCGTCTTTGATATTTGGTTTGTCTATATCCTAGGACTCTATTCCCAGTAAGGTGTCCCACAGCAACAAGAAAAGCCCTTGGATTAACACAACTCTTACAATCAGTTTTGCGAAAGAAACGTTACGTAAAGCTACAAGATCCGTAACGATTCTGTTCGGTGGGACACCTAAAAGAAATTCCACCATAATAAGTACAAAGTAATTAACAAGGCCTACTATTAACAAAAACAGAATAATAACAATATTCACATTTTTACTCAGTATACCGAATTTCATTAATAATCTACTTTAAAATAATGTTATTTATATTCAGGCCATTAGGTATGATAACAAAGGTTCAGACTTTTTAATAGATCGCGATATGTGTAATGAATATGCCGCTCTTACGATCGCTTACAAGTTGGCATGATTAATGCAATTCCAGCTGTTCATGGCGAATATAATTTGTCAACTCGTATACTGTAAATTGCTTATTTTGAATGCAAGTTTATTAATCGTAATATCCCAAATAACAAGCACTTACATAATACAGACCTTAGTAATAATGTTTTATATTCTTTATATAATAATTTTGAAGAGTCATTAAAATACCTTTTTCGATTGTTATTTTTAGTAAGAATTTAGAAGACTAGCTTGGAGAGTTGGTTTTATTAACGAGATTACCCTTGAAAATGTAAGTTTTGAAAAATATAGAATTCAGTTTACTCTTTCTTTAGTTATTTTTAGAACCACGCAATTTATCTTTAGTTCCAAACTTATCAATATTAAACCTATACTGCTCTGTCTTTTAATTGTAAACTAAGCACTTTCTATATTTGAAACACACGTTTACAAGTATTATTAAAAATGATCGTTTGGATAAATTTATATCGTGGCGCAATGGTTAGAGCATTGCCTGCAAACCGGGAGACCAGATAGTGGTTTCGTGCCCGCTAGGGTTCGAGACCCCTGGAGGTCGGGTCATACCGAAGACTTTAAA
>JAODAI010138196.1:0-11116 GCA_027575025.1 Scotoplanes globosa | reverse complement strand
ATTAATCGCACCATTGCTCTTTCAGCCCTCCTCAATATTGCCATATCATCTTCCTTCAGACACCATGTTTCGCTCCCATGCAACATTGCAGATCTCACGCAGCTCTTATACACTCTTCCTTTCGTCTTCAATGCAATTAATTCAATTATGTTGCATGTTTTTCAATGTACAAAATACCACTTTGTATTTCATAAAATTCTCACACATTTTTACTGTAAATAAGTTCCTAAACATTTTGGACATTATTTTGGTGAAAAATATAATCTTTTTGTTCCTAGTCAACCTTTTCCCTATAATTATATTGCATGTTTTACATGTGTCATTTGAAAGTTATATTTGTACTCTTGGCAAAACTGTAGATATGTCGGAATGTGAAAAGTAAGACTTTACAGCCCCACTTGCGATGTACGGTCACAATAGAGGTTCTGCACGCAACGTCATTTCATCGAACTTAGTAGTATTTATAATATAAAATGACCCATGATTAAGGGAGACCATTGCTGATTGGCTGATTAAACAGACGACGACAACAACGATTGGCTGTGGACAATAATAAATACTGGCCATAACCTCTGATATCTGATTGATACGGTACGTGCTAAGTGCATGGTGATTACTTGTCTTAATTTTGGGGGCCCTCATCTGTACATTGTAAAATAGACTAGCCTATCGGTATTTTCTGACTAAAGCCCAGTCTACTCACTAATATACGAGCCTCCGAGATATCGTCATCAAAATCAATAGACTTCCTAAATGCCCGCAAAGCAGTCCTGTACCAAATATCAACTGAATATTTATATATCATATTCACAAGCCAATATTTTTGCAATGAGACCCGCCCACTAATTAATATACATGGGATCGCCACCGAAAAAAGGATTCACCTGTACATTGTAAATTAGACTAGCCTATCAATATTTTACGAATAAAGCCCCTCCCACTCATTGCAGTGTTGTTCCTTAAGGAAATTGAGATGGTTGTCCTTCCAAATATCTGGTAGTCCTTACAAAAGTAAGACAAAATATGACATCAAAATACGATCAAAATTTAACCTTGAAAATAATTTATTGATAAAGTCACCTTGAACATTGATACCAACAATTTGATATGAGAGCACTAGATTGAGCTCCTGGCACACAGAGTCCTAGATAAACAAAGTGGTAACCTGTTGATAGGCAAAAAAAAAAATTGGTCGTCCGAAGGACAACCTACTTTAATATTTTGGTTGTCCTGCACATATTCTGGTCGCCTCGGACGACCGCTAACGACCTACACTGCATTAATATGTGAGGTATCATTTCTAAATCAATAGGCTTCCCAACAGACCCGCAGAGCAGCCCTGTACCAAATATCAACTCAATCTGACCTACGTTTATTGAGATATCGTGTTCACAAGCCATTTCTTGAGATTTTCACAAGGGGCATCCACTCATTAATATGCGAGGTATCATCACCAAAATCAATAGGCTTCCTAATCGAACCGCATAGCATCCCTGTACCAAATATTAACTCAATCCGACCTACGGTTATTTTATTGAGCTATCGTGTTTACGAGCCATTTCTTGAGATATTCACAATAAGCCACATCCACTCATTAATATGCAAAGTATCCTCGTACCAAATATCAGCTCATTCGAACCTACGGTTATTGAGATATCATTTTCACGAGCCATTTCTTGAGATTTTCACAATAAGCTCTACCCACTCATTACTATTCAAGGTATCATCGTCAAAATCAACAGGCTTCCTAACCGACCCTCGTGGCATCTCTGTACCAAATATAATCTGACTTACGGTTATTGAAATGTTGTGCATGTTAACGAGCCATTTACTGAGATTTTTGCAATAAGCCCCGCCCACTCATTAATATGTGAGGTATCATCGTCAAAATCAATAGGCTTCCTGCAGGGTATTCCTGTACCAAATATCAACTGAATCCGATTTACGGTAATTGAGATATAGTGTTAACGAGCCATTTCTTGAGATTTTCATAAAAAGCTCCGCCCACTCCTTAATATGCGAGGTATCATCGTCAAAATGAATAGGCTTCCTAACCGACCTGCAGGGCATTCCTGTACCAAATATCAACTGAATCCGACTTACGGTTATTGAGATATCGTGTTAATGAGGCATTTCTTGAGATTTTCTCCCACTGTTAATATGCGAGGTATCATCGTCAAAATCAATAGGTTTCCTAACCGACCTGCAAGCCATCCCAGTACCAATTATCAACTTAATCCGACTTATGGTTATTGAGATATTGTGTTAACGAGCCAGGTAACACACACGCACCCCCCCCCCCCATACACGCCGGGGTGAACGCATAGGTTTCTTAATAAACAAGAAATCAATAATTTCCTTACCTTTGGGAATTTGAAGGCCCTGTCCTCGTAGAGTGGATTCAGCCCGTTTCCGCTGACCACCTTGGTCTTGTGTCTCTTGCGGACGGTGTCGTGTGGCAGTCCAAACATCTCGATCTCGACGTACGAGTTCACCCTCTTGTCACTCAAGAACTGGCCGGATATAATCTGAGCAATATCAAACATAAACAGTGCTTACAATGGGGTGACATTACTGTTGAACACTGTGATACTATAATACATGATGCGCAAATGACCTCGTTGAAAATGTGTCCAACACTTATATCCAGGGCACGTCAGAAACATCATAATCCAATTACATCCATTGTGCCAACTCCTTGCTGTAACCCTGTATTTACAGCACACTTCCTGGAAGACAATGGTGAAGTCAATACTGTGTATACTGTGCAGGAAGCAGGCAGGCAGGTTCTATTATATCTATGACAATACAAGTTTGCCTACACAACAACTCAGAAGGGAGCTGTACTGATGAATAGAATAAGAAAACTTGGGTGGCACTGTAATCTCACGCAAAGTAAATTCACGGGTTGCAAAGTCGGCCGCCATTTGACGAGAGGGATAAGTGAGTAATACCGTCGAAATAGAAAGACTGTCATATTCAAATTACCGTTAGTTCGTATTGAGAGACTGCATATCGCATTGTAGCATTGCGTAGATTTGAAACAGTTTGGTAGTCACACTGTGGGGAAAATACAGTGAGTCTATATATAGTGTGTACTTTCTCAAAACGTCAAAATTGATTTAGGTGTACTCGTTAGCCATACACTTTACACAAGTCTGTTATTTCACACTTTTGGCTAATTGGACCAATGGGAATATTATTCACTGAGGACTCATAAACAATTACAATAGTTTAAAATTGGCAGCAGATACTAGCAGAACACAAAGATATTATTATCTCAGAGTCCCAAAGTTGAAAATAACACTTTTCAGGAAGTATATTTGATTGGCATGGCAACGCCCGCACTATGTCGTTAATAGTGGTTAAGTGCCGTAACGTGACGAGGTTTCAAACGTGATTATACTGATACACAGCAACTAAACTACGCACCACGGTGTGCTAATGACAACCAGTCTTATGCAATCTTAGAGAGGTTTGCATTGATAGTTGTTGATAATTAATATACGTTAATATTAAATTGTATTTTTAGTTCAGAATTAGCTAATTATATATACTGGTGTCTGTGCTTGCATAGGCAATGACGTTTTTACTACTCCTAAAAATCATGATAATTGCCTTATCATTACAAAATTATGTTTAATAATGAAGTTGTTTAACGTCTTGTCACTCCCCTTAGATGGTGCCTTACTAACGCAAGGGCTTTTCGGAAGCAGTGAAGCCGTCTATGATCGGATACACGCAGAGGCAACTAACAGCAGCGCTGGGATTCGAACCCGCGATCTCACAATCACGAGCCGCTGCCCTTACCACTGTCATTTATATAGCGCTTTATGGAGTGCCTGAAATCGCTGGTCCAGTGTCCGATTTGTATTACATGGATTGACCACCGGGACAAATCCCTACTCTTTACGAAAAGTGACCAGATGTAACGAGGCAGGCATTACCAATCCTGCTCCGGAGACCGAGAATTTGTTCACCACAGCCAATTTCTGAAATTTACTAGTTCTGCAAAAGACCTAGGAATGACCCTGTTGGGGATCGATCCATGGACCTTTGTATTGAAAAAAACGAGTACTCAACCACTGAGCCAACCCACCTCTCATGTCATATAGTGTAAAGGTTTGTGGGGATTCTGTCTAGTCAGGCGACTTAATGCACAACGATGACAGAGATAGCCAAATTATGTTGATCATGTTTAAGAATTAATAGAGTTCACCAATTTTTCTATAATTTCAGTTATTGATTTCAGTTATTCAAATAGTTTTGAGGAGGCAATTTCATACTGGGGTAATCTGTATTTCCAACTTGGCAATTAATTTACTCCAATATATATTATTAGATATATTATAATAAAACATAATTTTGAGTACAATGTTATGGTTTTTATGCAAAATAGAATTGGATTGTGAAAAAATAAAATAAATAAGGGGAGTGATGTTTAGTAAATACAGAATTCCAACAAAACTCCCACCCACTTATCTTTTTCTGGGGGATACAAATAATGAATGGTTATGAGTGCAATGGGGCAGAATATTTCATGAGATGAAAGATTGCACTGGTTCCATTCAACAAGGCGGTCAAACTATTAATTATTTGTTTTATACAACACCCTTTTAATTGATTTTAATTAGTATTAAATACAAAAATAGGACAATGTTGTTATTTGTGTCGCCGTCTGCTAGTCCTAGTTATAATTATAGTTATAATTTATCATACGTGATGAACGAGGGCAGAACAGGTATCATGTGTCGAACCTTGATCATGTTGAGATATTAGTGTAAAAAAGAAGGGGGACCATTAGCTTCATTTTGATACAAAAATCAAGAAATATAAAATTTCTTAAGTTATTTTTTTTAAATGAGAGTTGGTCATGTATTCCATTGCACGAGTGATATATTTTGGAAAAAACCACCCCTATCTCAAAATGAAGAATATAGACCTAATGCCAGATCAGCCGTGGTGAACTACATATTTTGTACATCAAGAACTGAATATGAAAACATAAAAATATTTCAAATGTTTGAATCACGTTAATATGGTTGTATAATAAAGCTAAACGATCCTCAAATCCGAACGATCAATGCATATTTAGAAAATTCCGTAGACCACTCAACAGGAATATTATAACTGCTTACGTGAGAAACAACATTTGTAGTAGTTTTGACACCAACAACACAAAGCCAATTTGGAACTTTATCAAGTCAAACTAATATTAGTAGTTGTCAAACTAATATTACTTATCTTGTTAAAGACAATACTTCAGCAAGTTCCCCGAGAGAGTAAGCTCAAATGTTGAAGGACTACTTCTGCTCGGTTTTTACGAAGGAGAACTTTGGACCTGTACCATCTTTACCAACGGTCACAAATCAGCCCACAATATCTGATTTAACAATTTCAACCGAAGGTATAAAGAATGTTCTTGATAATTTACAAGTTAAGAAAGCGTGTGGCCCTGATGATGTCTCCCCGCCTATTCTTAGGAATTTCTCATCAAATATAGCTAGCGTCTATCCTTACACAATTTTTTCAACAATCTATTAACTCGGGATGCTACCTTTAGATTGGCGTACAGCCAATGTTACCCCACTTTTCAAGAAAGGTAGCCGATCAGATCCAAGTAACTACACACCGGTTTCCCTAACTTCCATTCCGTACAAGCTGTTGGAGCACATAATCCACCATCATATTATGAATTTTATGGACCAACACCATCTTATGACTAATGTTCAACATGGATTTAGAAAAAAACATTCATGTGAAACACAGCTTGCCATAACTATTAATGACCTCGACTATGATAATGACTAATTTGGACAAGGCGTTTGATAAAGTTCCCCAGAAGCGCCTAGCAAGTAATTTAGAACATTATGGTATATCCGGCAGCGTGAACGTCCTAAACTGGATAAAAGGTTTTCTAAGCCAGCGCACTCAATCTGTGGTTGTTGAAGGTGCAAGATCCACACCTGGTTTGGTCTCACCTGGGGTGCCTCAAGGAACTGTCCTTGGACTGTTACTATTTTCAATCTACATAAACGACCTTCCATCAATTATGCAATCCACTATCCGAAAGTTTGCAGACAACTGCATTTTATATTGTGTTATAAATTGTAGAAATGACAGTATTCTTCTCCAACAAGACCTGGATAACGTCTCGTTGTGGAGCAAAATTTGGCAGATTGATTTAAACGCAGCAAAATGTAACTCTCTTGTATAGTTACGAACAAACACAGTGTCGTCAGTATGTTATTAACGAGATCCCTCTCCAAGCGATGAAGCAACATAAGTAATAGGAGTTACAATTACTTTCAATCTTACATGGAATCTGTATATTAATAACATTGCATCCAAAGCCTTCAAGATACTTGGATTGATTCGTAGACATCTTTATGACTGAGACACCAAAACTAAAGCCATAGCATACAAATTGCTAGTCAGACCCTGTTTAGAATATGCCTCCTCCATTTGAGATCCGCATAAAGCCTATAATATTCACAAGTTGGAAATGGTGCAACGTAAAGCGGCGGGATTTGTTTGTAAGGATTATCAGAGAACTTCCAGCGTAACCACTGACATGGATGGATTACTTAACATGAACGAAGACTTTCTTCAAGGCTTAAACGGTTTCACAAATCTATCAATGAGTTAGTGGCCCTACCCATCCCTTACTTTGTGGAGAGGACACTCACACCAGGTCTTCTTCGCACAATGATATCAGTTACAGACATGTCTCTAGCAATATAGACGCTTTGAAATGGTCTTTTTGGCCCAGGACAATAAGCGATTGGAACAATTTGCAAAACTCAGGTACTTCATCAAAAAAGCTTTAGGGTTGGATTACAATTGACAAGTGCATTACTTTGAACCATAAACATTAACACATGATTTTGGTTCATTGTCATTTAAATTTTACCAGAAAATAGACAGTCCCCATTTCCAATTTTGAGCACCTTTCAAACATCATCATTTGGTATCAAAATAAAGCTAGGACTGTAGTCTTTCCAAAAAACACCCCCAAAACAAAAAATCAGCATTGCGACATAATACCCGCTTACCTGTTTCGCCTCACATATATGTTTCCAAAACTTTTTTCAAAAATTCTACAATAGTAGCAATACCTTACCAATATTACATAGTACTACTATTATATTACTAATAAGAAATAAAACAGTTTTGACAACATTGAAATCAAGGCCGAAAATTATATATTTCTCAACTCGTACCTTAATTTCCAGTGTCGCCGCTACAACTCCGTCCATGGTGGTCTCGGCAAACGGATCAAAGTCCCTCTCCTTTCTTCTCATGAAATCTGGTTTCAGAATATACCCTGATTTTCCGTTCAACTCGAAAATACCCAAATTGAGCTGCATTGGAAGGTCTGTGGATGAAACACGGTGAACACAACGTTTATTGATTGATCAAGTTTATAGGACCCTTTTGACCAATGAGGTTATATAATTGATTGTTGATTATATGTCCCGACCCTCGTCAATAACAACGTTATATTGATTTATTGATTTAAGTGTCCAGGCCCTGTTCAATGCAGTGGTGGTATGAACCACCCAAATACATTGATTTACCATTTGGAGCCATTGGGATATAATCATAAGAGCCACCAAAAGCATTGGACTCAAATAATTTAATTATTTGATCGATTAGGTTTCCTGGCCCTTTTCAACACAGATGTCATGTCCAAAGCCTTTGATATAGCAGTTAGAGCCACTGTAATATAATTTGGTACACAAGTTAGAGCCACTGGAGTACACCTCTAGAGCCACTGAAATATAGTCATCATCACAACAGATTCCAAACACCTGATCTTGCGATCATAAGTCCAACAATAACTTTGTATATCAATTGATTGATATGGTCTCCTGTCCCTTTTCAACACGGAGGTTATATGAGTCACCCACAGATTTTGATATACCAGTTATAGCCACTGAAATATAATCATTATCACTCCGAGACCCACCAAATTTTGAGTACGCTGCTCTTTGGGTTTACCAATCAGGAATGAAATTCATTCTTTATTAAATGAATGAATGAATGAATAGCATTCTTTATTAAGGATGGGATTGCTCTCGAGCGAGTCAAATAAAAAGTTACCCAATTATTGTATTTTTTACCATACGAGCAATGGCTGCCACATCTAATGCTCACAATGTTGGATATTTGTTGTGTGCAAGAGGGTTTTGCCAATGGAAATCAGGCACAACTAAAATTTTCTTAGGATTTATCCTGAATTAATAATTATATCCCACGCCTTATCAAATGTAGAAAAGTGTAAACAGTATAAAGCAATCCAGAATAAGGTGATTGGTAGATCTTAGATTAAATTTACCTTCATACAAAAGTGAATGCAGTATAAAATATAAAGTTTAATCACATACAAATTACGTCTGTGGGCTTCTAAATTTCCGTACTGTATTAAAATAGTAGACAGATGTTCTTAATTGATTTCAGAGATTACATATCACCTACCTAGTGTTTGAAAGTTTAAGGCCACCAATTGACATCCGACATTCCAAAAGATCTGAAACAAAAGAAAAATGTATAAATGTTGACCTTAAAACAGAGAAAAAACATGACCCCACTATGGACACTTTTTACGCGGGAATCCGTTACAATTATTACATATTTAGTTAGTAATCAACTCAATTTTAGTCCCACAACTTAATGCGTAAAACTTTTATTTTAATAGTAAGATTCCATCAAACCTAAATTATAATAATATAATTCATATGATAGTTGGTAGAATGGGTGGTGTGAGGGAGGCCTTGGTTGAGATGGAAAGAGAGGGATTTAGGAGGTAGGGTAGGGATGGCGATTGGAGGGTCGTGGCTTTGGATAGGGTGGAGAGCTTTGGCCAATGATGCAGCAGTTAGTTAGTGTTTTCTTCCTAACCCCTTGTTAGAGATACACAAGGTAGAGAGAGAGAGATAATGAATTTTTGAATAGCTCCGCAGATAACATTTGAAAATCACACTAATTGTATGCAAACTTTGTGAATGGTTTCCAGCAGTACAACCGCCATGTCACATAAAACCTTGCTCTGACAAAATGAGTCAGCAGTTACACACATATAAATGTGAGATAATTGGAAATTCAAACAATACCCATAATTATCTTTTATACAAATATCATGTTTATATCCAATGTTTGAAAGTCACATATTGCAAAATTCAATGTAACATCTTGAGAAAGCTTGAATTAGGTTACGTTCGAGCATGCAACGTATCCATGTATATATTCAATGTAACATCTTGAGAAAGCTTGAATTAGGTTATGTTCTACCATGTTCGATAACGAGCATGCAACATATCCTTGTATATATTCAGATGTAACTCAATATGTTAATCAGTGACTTCTGACTCATTTTGTCAGAGCAGGGGCCTGTATCACTAAACTCGACTTATCGATACAAGAAGTAGTATCTGTAGGACTCGACTAAGCATATATGCTGCATGTCTTAGCATGGTACCGACTTATTGCCGGTTTTACTAAACTGTACTTCTTGTCTAAGCTGTGGGAATTTATTTTTCAAACTTTTTCAAACTTACCCGCCTAAATGATTGTGACATCACTCTAGTTGTGTGAAACCAATGCGCGAATGCATACATTGTGCACGCTCGGTGCAGGTGCTTTGCTGTTTGACGTAGCACAGTAACATGTGTGACGCAGGTATGTACAGAGTACGTACAGTATCATAAATGGGGCCAAGTCTTATCCAAGTCTCTTCCAGACAAAACGCATCGTAAGTCGCATATACGACATGAGGGTATGTGGCATACGCAGCTTACCACCTTTATGAAACAGAGCACCAAGTCTTGTCCCACTAAGTCGAGTTGAGGGGCACTACGTCGCGACATAGTGCTTAGTAAAACTGGCCCCAGATTACATATCATTCTATTTCATGCTATCAAGTTATTATTTTGGCACATTAAAGTCGCAACTAAAAGGTCGGAACATAAACCAATTTGATGATGCAACGAACCTTGCGCAAGATCGAATAGGGTGGAGGGATATTATTACAGAGCATGTCGAATAGACGAGGCCAATGAAGTGACAAGTGAAACACATCATTGCAGGGCTTGAAATAAGAATCGAAAGGGGCAAGGCCAAAATGACTAGATTACCAGGTCAGACAGTTGTAACCACGGAGGGGGCAGCTCGTAGCACATAAAGTCAATGCAAAATTTGGCCTTCGGTGTACAATTATTTTGGAGGGCATTAAGGCCAAAGTGAAGGGCACGGAGGCCATGGCCTTCGGTGCCTCTGGTTATTTCGAGCCCTGCCATCGGTATTTGTGAAACGTTCATTTCAACTGAGTTTTGCGGCACTGTACCTATGTTTAGATGAATTTTAGAAATTGGGTAAGTCAGTTGTAAGTGTCACTACTGATATTAATATGCCCAGTTCAAGCCGTAACGTTAAGCCTAGTATAGGCTTAGTAGCGTGGTACCCATTGCACGAAACAGAAGTAAAGTGGACCCGTGAGATTGACCTAAAATGCCGTAAAATGATAATGCAATATCCGTTTTTAACAAAAATTAGCTATGTGGGGTAGGCCAATAACTTTTCCAGTTTTTTTGTGGGGGCGTTTATTCCTTTTTTTATAAAAAAATGATGCTCGTTTCCATGGCAACCATATGAAAAATAATCGCCCTACCTATACCAAAATATTATTTTTGAATAGAGTAATGTCTTGCCTTTAAGAGAATGTATACTCTTCCTTGTATACTCTTCCAGGGTTATCTATCTGGTATACTTTTGAAATTACAACCAGATTATGTCGTCAATGGTACAAAACCAGCTCACCTTCAAAAGAAGTGGAAGCTAGTAATATACAGACTTTGTGTATACATGTAAAAATGCATAAGTTTACAGTCCTTCACGTAGGTCTATATGTGACCTGGTACCACGATAGCAGCGTAAAGTATTTTTTTTTTGGAGAAATGAGTTTATTGAATATTTGAAT
Organism: Scotoplanes globosa; assembly: GCA_027575025.1. NCBI lineage: Eukaryota > Metazoa > Echinodermata > Holothuroidea > Elasipodida > Elpidiidae > Scotoplanes > Scotoplanes globosa. The sequence goes on along the minus strand of JAODAI010138196.1, from coordinate 138 downwards.
TATACAGCTCAATATCTTTACAAGAAACATGCAAAGTGCATGATGATTTCTTGTCTCAATCTTGGGCCTGTACATTGTAAAGTAGCCTACACTCTAGCTTTGACGAAAAAATATTAATATGCGAAGTAGGTATCATCG
>JAODAI010138085.1:0-11116 GCA_027575025.1 Scotoplanes globosa | reverse complement strand
GAGAACGGGACAGCCTCCTTGAGCATATTTTTTTGAAATTTTGAAAAAAAATGTGCTAAATTATTTTTGAAATTGTCCAAGGGGGGGGGCGAACTCCTAAAAAATTCCGGAGTTATACTGAATTAGTCTACTTATAAATCATCTTGGGCTCGAAATATCTCCTAATTGGTCTCCTGATCAACCTACAAAATCAAAAAAAATCTCCAGAGACAGTAATGACATGATTCCGATAGGTCAATTCTCGGCATACAAACTCGGATCTTATGTTGAGAGTGTATTATTGCATTACAAATTCCTAACAACTGTTAGTATCCGATATGACCATGCCTAACGAAGGGGGTGGGGATAAAGGAGGGGTGCGACCCTTATATCCTTCCTTATTTGTCTTCAAAATGTTAACAATTAGTTATTAGGCCTATGACTAGGATAGACTGCTCCTAAATTATATTACACAGTTAGTCTTTTAGGCAACTTTAAAATAAAAATAATTCTTCAAAAGAATATTCGTCAACATTAATTTAGAATGACATTTGCATGATTTTGAACTTATTAACTAATCAAACACTGATAAGACCAAACAATAAAGGAGGGGCGACCCTCACCCGACCATATCATCTTATCCAATTTTTATTTTAAATTACTGAAAAGGCTTTTTCCACTTTGAAAAATATAGTCACACAGCTGAAAACGATAGCACCATTTTGCATCTAAGCCCCTTTAAAAGACCCAAAATGTTCTGGACGCTCAGCATCAAACGAACTGGCGCTCCGCTTAGATAGTCCATGGACGGCGATCAGTATATTTCCGGAAAATTGTATGAGTTCACCCCCCCCCCTTGAACCATTCCTGGTTACGCACCTGATTTAGATATGGTAGAAATGTGATCGTGCCAAGTCAGTTTAGAATCAATCACAACACCCATACATTGGGTGTTCACTATTTTACTGTCAATATAAATAAGAAGAAACCATTTAGTTTGAGTTCCTCTATTAAAAATAGTGCCGTTGATTTTGTCAATGTTTAGAGATAACTTATTTAATTTGCAGCAAACCAATCTGTGAATTGTGCTAACTCGTTGCATATAGTATTATTTGAATCATCAAAGAAAATACTTGTAGGCCCTATTATCGGCAAACAATGTCAATCGGCAAACAAAATTCGATATTTGAGAAATGTTATTTACATAAATTATAAAAAGCAACGGTCCCAAAATATAACATTGGGGTACACCGCATTCTATAGTTTTAGAAGATCAGAGTTGGTACCGTTCATGTTGGTATATTGATAACGATTTGAGAGATGTGTTTGCATCCACGAAAGACCTGTAACTCGTATTCCGTAGTGACTAAGTTTGTTCAATAACATAGAGTCACGGTGGTCAACTGTATCGAAAGCTTTACTGAGGTCAAGAAATATACCAACTGCAATCTTCTTATTACAGTATTATCTAGCTTTTACAAAGCTTATCAATCACGTCGATTAATGCCAGTTCTGTTTTCGTTTTCGATACCTACATTGACATGTATGGTATAACCGTGCATGGTATGGTGCGCATCATATGTAGTTTTTAACAATTTCTAGCGCAATTGCCGCCTCCGTACGCATATCGTGCATTATCGACAACAAATACTTTTTTGTTGATCAACACTTGCAACATCGTCTATAAAATCATCAACCAGCTTATTAATTTACAACCGATTGACCCAAGAATCACACAAAAAGAAAACATAAATGCAAAGACAATGTGAAAGGTTTTATTATTTTTTTGTTTTGTTTTATGCATTTGAAAAATGGCAAGAAATTCTAGGTTATCGACAAATCATAATACATCCATTGTACATGTTTGGGATGGAAGTTGGAATAAATTAAAATATACGTTATATCCCTATCGTTTCGTTGTTTAGGTGCCAGGATTTCGTATCTAAGTACTTAATTCTCAAAAAACTATGGAAGAGGTCAGATCCCCGCTAGGCGTTCGCGACCTAGGGCCTCGCTCGAGATGATCGGGCTAATATTCACCCGAGATAGTGGTCCGTCTAAATCGTAAAACGCACCTTTCCAAACCAGCATATGCGCCCCTGTATCGTTTTGAGTTAGTGGCCCTACCCACCCCTGAAAAGGAAGAGTTACTCTCACACCAGGCTGCCAGGTCTTCTTCGCACAATGATATCAGTTACAGGCATATATGTAGCAATATATAGATGCTTTCAAATGGTCTTTTGGGCCCAGGATAATAATCGATTGGAACAAAACACAGATACTTCATCCAACGAGCTTTTTTGCAACGATGATATTTTTTTTAGAGTGCTTCTTCTGCTTCTGCTTCTGCTGGATACTATGCAATCACGTCCAAAATTGGTGGTTATCACGCACATGTAGCAATTACAATGCAGTGACTAAGTTTTGAAGTGTACCCTGTGCACAATTATGTTAAGAGCTAATGTTCCGATACCTCTTTTAAATTGGTCAATAGTCAGCAGCTGAACGGATGATATTAGGCAACACATTTTATTATTTTATAGTTCTTGTGTAGAGGGAATATTGGTAGCAGAGTTGATTCAATTTGGGCATGGTAATAATATGTGATCCAGTGTTTTGTCTAGTATCATGATTATTCGTAAGACTTTGCGAGATATTCGAAGGTGTGATATTAAGTACTTCTTTATAGATTGCGATTATTTAGTCGAAGTTCAGTCCTGCGGAGCTCCAATGAATATCACTGTAAAGATTTCAACATTTCGGAAACACTGGCATTCTGCTTGTAGTTGTTGCAGCCAAAACGTGATGCACGTCGCTGTACTTTTTCCACTGCAGTTTTGCTGCTGGCTTTGTATGGATCCCAGATAGCACCAGCGTATTCTAGACTCGAGTACATTGATGAAGAAAGTATGGCACTCTGCACCAACAGCTACATACTCCCTCATCTAGATTATTGTATTCATGTATGAGAAAGGATATTAAAGTACTAGATCAAGTTTCACGTAGAGCTTCTAAGCTTTTGCGCAGTCTACTCCACTTGCCTTATAATGGACGTTTTCCTGTACATCCTCCTGGCCATGGGATAGAGGAGACTACATTGAAACTTATAAGATCCTTCATGGATTTAAAAAGGTGAATATTTATACATTCTTCAAATTATCTACAACTTATACAAAAGGACATGGTGTGAAATTATTCAAACCGCTACTCAAGAAGGGAATCATGATTAGGAAGATATTTTTCAGTGAGAGGGTCATAAATGGCTGGAATGCCTTAACCAACCGAGCAGTAATTTATAATAAGAGCTATTGACAATGCCTAACTGGTGTATGGTACATGCATGACACAATATGGGAATTAAAAGAGCTATTGACAATACTTAACTGATGTATGGTATATGACACAATATGGGACTATAAAAGGCTTTGTCTATTTCCTATCCCATAAATCCATAGTAAGTAATAACACTTTCTTGTGTTTATTTTAGGTTCATATACACTATAATCAGTTAATTTCAAACCATTATGCACCTCTTTATATAATTCTGCTATTGAGTGAGTGTGTGCTACCTTGTCAGAATATTGCTAAATAACTTAATTAATTGGAAGGTTAATTATATATAATTGTTTCAAAATATCATTTCATGATAGCTAAATCCCTTTTTAATAAAATACAACTTCCTTCCTATGTGTATACTTTATGATGGGCTATGTAATTAATAATGCAAGTCAGTATCTACATTTTCATAATTTTGTCATTGCCTGAATAGTGTGTGGTACCGCGTCTATGGTCCGTGATCAAAGAGCTTGTTAGTTTATTACCTTAATTAGTTAGAAGTTTAAATATATCAAAATATCATTCATGATAGCTTATATCCCCTTTCATCAAATAAAAACGGCTTCATATGTTTTTCTTGTTCATAAACTATAAAGAGCTATTTCAAGCCAGCGTGCACATTTTCATAATTCTGCCATTGACGTATGGTATGTCTCCGTGTCCTGTATCTGTGTCCTGTAATATCTACCCCCTGGCGGTTCATTGGCTTAATTGTCCTAAAATTAATTCGCCTCGGTGGAAAATCATAGTTTCGGTATCATGAAGAGGTTCGAATAACCAGCCTTTCTAAAAACACCAACACGTAGGGTATACTTACTCTCCTTCATTTAAAAATACCATTATTATTTCATTTTCATGGGTCCCAAAAAAGAGACATGCACTCTAAGTCAAATTGACAAAAATCTCGTCCGAGGGGCCCGGGGCACTTACAAGAAATGTAGTCAAATTTGACTCGAATATGGGTCAATTTTGAATAGAATCTGGTAATTTTTTAATATAATTTGATCAATTTTGAATATAATCTGGTCAATTTTTAATATAATCTGGTCAATTTTGAATATAATCTGGTCAATTTTGAATATGATCTGGTCAATTTTGAATATAATCTGGTTAATTTTAACTATATTTATGGTAAGTGCCCCTTGGACGAGATGTATTGTCAAAGTTGACTAGTTTGTTTTAGAGTATGGCCTAAGGGGGAGGGGGGAGGGAACAAATACCAGGCTGGCTGAGATCTGAGATAACCAAACGAACCATTATTCTACGCATTTATGAAACTACCGACGTAAAGGCTATCACTCCTGCAAATTGACAACGTAACTATTTTATGTCCCTTTGCAATATAATGAATGTAACACATTTATTAATATGCCACTATTTCTTAGCCAGTAATGAAAGTAATGAAATGACATTGTTATTTTTAAAATTGACACATGATACAATCCAAATAACCCAAAACAAAATCCACCGTCTCAAGTATTGGACATGGTAACGAATTCCGCTCTCAATGATGGCGCTATTTCACAACATGTATGCAAATAAATCAACTATTTACCACCGACTTTAACTAATTTTCGCCCGATTATGACTACTTTTCTCCAGAGCTGTATATAGAGAGTCTGTGAATTTTCCCCAGTGTTCACGCTTCGCACCAATATACAAGCTAATTATAGGTTGTAGAATTATGCATTTAGCTTGTAGAAAATAATGTAACGCAATGATGGAGATAGATAGTTTTGTTCATAAAAGTTTAAATAAATAAGGCAAATCATAAAAACTCATTTGTTATTATATAGGGTTCGTCTAACCAATATCTAAAACAAAGTACAACTGATTGACAATTTTAATTTTATGGTATCATAGAAACCGACCCAAAATAGCGTAAAGGAATGATGGGATAGAAATGTTCATTTTAAGTGTGTTTAATACAACTTTACAAAATTATATCTAAATTAAAAATACAATAAATAGTACTTTCCTGTTTCCAATGATACTTCAGTGCAATATCATAGGACAGACTACAAATAAACTAGATCTCGAAAATAAATGTAATATGTGTATGGCATTTTGAAAAAAGTAATTTCATGACGTATCACATTTGCATGGCCCTAACCAATAATTTGATAGAAACAAGCATATTACACACCCTGCAGTATAAGAGCAACATATTAAGAAATGAATAGTTAACATAATACCTTGATTCATATTTTAGAACCAAATGATAATTTATACAACTAAAAATTAGCTTAATGGAATGACGGCACAGAAAAACTCATCACAAAATGTAGATGTTCAAAACTAAACTTTGAGAAATTTAAAAATACAGGAAAAAAGCACTACAGTTGTAATATTAAAGTGAAAGACTGTAAATAAACAAGCATTGAAATGAAAAGTATGGTCATTATATATATATGACATTTTGTGAAAGGTTATTTTTTAACGAAATGACGCACCAAATTTTCATGGATCAAATTTATTAATAATGTGATTAAATGAAAAAATACATAATTATGTCATTGTTAAGTAATCCATGCATGGGGCATGTTGCTGAAGTTGTTACTAATAGTTGTACATCACTATTCACATGCAGTTAATCATTTTAACATATTTAACTGAAATTTAAAATATTGTAACTGAATGACAGATGTTATGTATGCATATGCCCACACATTTTTCATTTTAATGGGTCTACGATTTTAAGTTTAAAGGACTATATTGGATATGGTATATACAACTATTCATACAGCGTATATGCTTCAATATAATAGTTTCAAAAGTGAAAATATGTGATATTAACTTTTTTTACAACAAAATGACGCTATGTCAATTTATAACGTAACTTCGGAATGACGCTCACAAAATAGTAAGATGGGCATGACAAACTTTCTCCCAACATGTTTTCATTAGATAAGTGTACAGCGATATGAGATAGCTGATGTAGCCAAGAAAAGTTCATAATTTCTATATTTATTCACTGGGAAATGTTTTTCTGTAAATAGCGTAACTGAAAGACGAAAGCAATTGCTATGGCAACTTTTATCAAATTTTCATATCACGTTTATATATTTCATCAATTCGTATCTTACGTTTGTAGATCTATGTAATAACATTGTTGACATTACCAAATACTGACTGTAACTATCTGTTTAAAGTATTTTCTAGGTTATGGAAAAATGCCTGTTTTTTAGGGAAATTATATATCTGTATGACGATGGTTTTGATATGTCTGCATTTTTGTTACTCATTAAAGTAAAATCAATTATCAATTATGGTTTATTAAGGTCTTACCTACCTAATAAACATAAGAAATATTACAACCAGATAATGACGGATTCACATCCCCCCAAGGAGGGGTACCTCCCGTTGACCGGGATGTACTTCATGTAGCAGACCTGAAATGACAGGCATCCCAATTGGGATATACTGTACCTCAACACGTAAACACACTGATCTAATTCTTAACCCATAACCTTGAATTGTAACTCTCAACCTAACCGTTGCGCTACATACATAGTAATATTAAAAAACATTGTTGAATTATTGTTGAATTATAAAAACATTGACACATTATATATAATTAAAATTTGGAATTGTAGATGTGGGGATATCAATCATACAAAGGGTACCGAGGTATCGTGCATGCTTTACTGGTGTCACGTGGTTACATGTGTGGGTTACTGTCTAATCATTTAACTATTTGAAACATCATTGGCATTCAATATTTCATTATGTTGTTTATCAGTTCAGCCTTCAGGTTTGTGATTCTTGATTCACATGAAGGTATGCCAGGCATGACACATGAGTGTATAGTGTAGGCCTATAGCCTACAGAAGATCTGAACGCCGTTACTCATCATTTCATCGAATTTAGCAGTATTATAATACTACTGTGAAACCATGACTATGGAATAACCATAGCTGATTGGGTGTAAACAGTCCACGTGACGTGCACGTGGTGGAAATATATACCGAGACCTCTAGTGTGCAGAACTTCTACATCATATCGTATACTGTATGTTAATACTATGCCCACCATATCTTAATTAATGTGAGACGTAGGCCTATCTCCTATAGCTATAACATTGTGAGTACATAGTTGACCTTGTGTAGGTATTCTTAGAACAGTTTATTATTATATTCAATCATGGCCTACTGCATCGTATGGGAGCCACGAATGGGGCCCATCGATCTATAAATAAGCTAGATCGATGATGAGGCCTGCAAACTCGGTGTTATTGTGATCATGGAGATTACTATAGGTGTATTTTTGATCCTACGTGTATTTAGGTCCCAGATATCTTTCACTCTACATTCCGGAGTGGAAAACATTCTTTAAATTGGTCCGGCCGTCTTGATTTGAAGTAGGTCTATCACCGTATCAATTGAGCTAAAATAATATGGCATGTCTTCTTCCTAACTTACCTCCGGTCACATGATAACATGGCTATTGAAGTTACTATTACATTAAATAACTGGTATATTGGCCGGTAACATCTGGCTTGACGGCAAGCAAGTCATTGCAGTTCCTATTATATTAAATAACTGGTATATTGGCCGGTAACATCTGGCTTGGCAGCAAGCAAGTCATTGCAGTTCCTATTATATTAAATAGCTACATTGGTATCGGTAACACTTGTCTTGACATTATATATATACGCAAGTCATTTAAGTTGCTATTATATTAAATATATGTATGGTGGCTCTCATTAGGCTATATGAAATACAATATTATTGGTGGCAAACAGGAGGCTATATAAAATACAATTATTCAAGAGACAGAAAACTTGATCAATCAATCGAGCTCGTATAGCAAACCTTTTGTTGTTTTTATAAGTATATTTAGATAAATGAAATTATTGAGACCTGATCAATGCATCTATTATTAATCGATCCTGCCTATTATTAATCGATCCTGCCTATATGACATCACATGCCTATATGACATCACATGCCTATATGATATCACATCCCTATTATAATATTACATGTGTATGTGATATCATATCCCTGTCAGTCCTATATGATATCACATGCCTATATGTTATAACATGATGCCTATGTGACATCACATGTATATGTGATATAACATGCCTATATGACATCACATGCCTATATGACATCACATGTCTATATGACATCACATGACTATATGACATCACATACATATATGACATCACATGCCTATATGACATCACATGCATATATGACATCACATGCCTATATGATATCACATGCTTATATGATATAACATGCCTATATGATATAACATGCCTATATGATATAACATGCCTATGTGATATCACTTGCCTATGTGATATCACTTGCCTATATGATATAACATGCCTATATGATATCACATGCCTATATGATATCACATGCATGTATGATATCACATGCCTATATGATATCACATGCATATATGACATCACATGCCTATGTGATGACACATGTCTATATGATGTCACATGTCTATATGATGTCACATGTCTATATGATGTCACATGTCTATATGATATCACTTGTATATATGTTATCACATGCCTATATGATATCACATACCTATATGACATCACGTGTCTATATGACATCACATGCCTATATGACATTTACATCACATGCTTATATGACATCACATGCCTATATGACATCACATGCCTATATGACATCACATGCCTATATGACATCACATCATGCATATATGATATAACATGTCTATAATATGATATCACATGCCTATGATATGATAGCACATGCCTATAATATGATATCACATGCCTATACTATGATATCACATGCCTATAATATGATATCACATGCCTATAATATGATATCACATGCCTATATGATATCACATGCCTATGTAATATCAATTTGATTTGAATATATGATATCACATGCCTATGTAATATCAATTTGATTTGAATATATGATATCACATGTATATTATGATATCACATGCCTGTGATATCACATTCCTATACCACCTGCTTGTATATCACTTATGATATCATATACCAGTATATGACTATCACATCCATATATGACATCACATGCCTATGTGATATCACATGCATATATGATATCACATGCCTATAGTGCCTATATGATACCACATGCCTATATGATATCACATGCCTATATGATACCACGTCCCTATATGACATCACAAGCATATATGACATCACATGTATATATGATATTACATGTCTATATGACATCACATCCCTATATGACATCACATCCCTATATGACATCACATGCCTGTATGACATCACATGTCTATATGACATCACATCCCTATATGACATCACATCCCTATATGACATCACATCCCTATATGACATCACATGCCTGTATGACATCACATCCCTATATGACATCACATCCCTATATGACATCACATCCCTAAATGACATAACATCCCTATATGATATCACATCCCTATATGATATCACATCACATCCCTATATGATATCACATCGCTATATGTTATCACATCCCTATATGTTATCGTATGCCATGATGATATCACCGTCCTATATGATATCACCCCGTTGTTGAATCGACCTGTATTACCATGTTGTTGGCAGACGACAAGGAAGCTTGATCAATTAACCAATTTCCATGTATTCTTGTATTCTTCATTCCATTGTATTCTTCATTCTATTGTGTTTTCAGCTCTTTGTGACATGGATCCTGTCATCCCCGATTCCACTTCTCAGGGAGACCGCGCCTTTCTCAGACGTCGATTTCTACAGTGTCTAGTGGCACAGAGAAACGAAGAGGCCGCGTTCAAGATGCACAATCATCTAAATGTGAGGGCGCTCTTTGGAACATTGGATATTGACTTTCATCGAATTCAGGTCTCTAATCTGTCCACACCGATGGGAGTGATCTCGGAGGCTGTGATCAGAACCAACGATATTGTGTCGTTTACATTCGAACAGGATACAACGTGATGGAAACTAATGTTAGAAGACCTATTATTAGTTATACATTCAAACACCTTGTACATACTATGGTTATATCGTTTGTTGTGATCAGAACTAACGATATTGTGTCGTTTACATTCGAACATGATACAACGTGATGAAAACTAATTATGTTAGAAGACCTATTATTAGTTACATTCAACTATATAGTTTACATACTATGGCTATATCGGAGGTTTGGGATCAGATATAACGATATTGTGTCGTGTACATTCGAACATGATACAACGTGATGAAAACTAATGTTAGAAGACCTATTAGTTACATTCAAACACCGTGTAGGCCTACATAATATGGCTATATCGGAGGCTATGATTAGAACCAATGATATTGTGTCGTTTACATTCGAACAGGATACAACGTGATGGAAACTATGTTAGAAGGCCTATTATTAGTTACATTCAAACACCTTGTACATACTATGGTTATATCGTTTGTTATATCGTTTGTTGTGATCAGAACTAACGATATTGTGTCGTTTACATTCGACCAGGATACAACGTGGTGAAAACTAATGTAGAAGACCTACTATTGGTTACATTCAAACACCAAATATGGTCATATCGGAGATAACTAATGTTAGACAAGTAAATACCTAATATTGGTTACATTCAAACACCTTGTACATACTATGGTTATATCGGAGGCTGTGATTATAACTAATGATACTGTGTTGTGTACATTCGAACATGATACAACGTGATGAAAACTAATGTTAGAAGACCTGTTATTAGTTACATTCAAACACTGTGTATATAATGTAGTTATACATCGTAGGGGACCACACATTAGCTATTCTTAGCTTCTTTG
>JAODAI010137974.1:0-11116 GCA_027575025.1 Scotoplanes globosa | reverse complement strand
ATTATGATCTCGTAATGCAGGCGATCTCCAAGGTGGGTAGTGATCTCAATTGCATCTCAAATAACATGGACAAGTATTTCTCGTTATCATTGTGTAAATTACGTGATATCGATAGCATGCAGTTTCTCCATGTATCACTCGATATACTGCTGCTTCCAAATAATTTTGCATTACACAAAGGTATGAACCTAATGAAAACTACGTAGAGTTGTATATACGTATGAGCATATGGTTGACTGGGATTTTGTTCACAGATAAACTCCCACCTCAAGATGCGTTATATACCAAATTATTAGATGAACCTATTTGTGATGACGACTATAAACATTCGCAAATGGTATGGGAGATATTCAAGTATAAAACCGTTGGAGATTATCATGATCTATATATACGTACCGATGTACACTTGCTTGTCGATGTATTTGATACATTTAAAAAAAACTGACTACAAAATAATAAATTAAATCCTGAACACTATTGTCCTAGTCCATATCTTTCCTGGGACGCCTTGTTAAAAAACGGGAATAGAGTTAGATTTCCTCAAAATTATGATATGTACATGCTAATTGAAAAGGAGCTTGGAGAAGGAATATAGTATCAAAGATATATGCCAGAGTCAACAACCATAATATAGCAGGATACAATCCCGAAGAACCACAAACACATATTTTCTATATAGTGGCAATAATTTGTATGGATGGGCAACGAGTCAGCCACTCCAAATAGGACATTTTTAGCTGGTATATTATATTAAAATGATGGTAAGGGGTATATCGAGAAGTTGACCTCGAATATACAAAAAGAGCTTCAAAACCTGCATAATACATACCCACTAGCTCCAAAACACATGGCTATAGGAAGAAAAGTAAAACTTAGTGTCAAATCTTAAAAATAAAGATCAATATGTTATTTTACAGTTATATATGTATATAGGTATGAAACTAAAAAACGAATCATAGAATACATCATTTTGATGAAAGTCCATGGATGGAATGAACACAGATCTAAAAAAAAAGGCCACGAGCATATTCGAGAAATATATATGTTTAAGCTTATGAATAACAGAGGAACTTAAACCCGGTATAGGTATTATGGATGGTAAGCATTAACGGACACCATTTAAAGCTAATAATATTGCAATCTCTAAAATATCCATTAATAATGATTGGTACAACCTAAATAGTCCCGGTAAAGTGCACTCCCGTGCCAATGTCACTAAATCACCTATAAATACTTCTTTACGACTAGTCCTGGTTTGTACACTTTATTATCGCTAATAAAGCGAGGGTAATTAGACTGACAAAGTCGAAAGGATAATTATATATAAGAGTTCCACCTAAAGTCAATATTAAGTTTTCTAACTTCGACCACTTTCTTCTGTTGGGGTATACACATATGGTATGGGTTCACACTAGAAGTAAACATGAATAGTTTATGTACTACATATTACTCTAAATCCATTAATTAGCCTTAAATCTCGACGGAATATACATAATTGTTGTTGGGAAGCCAAGTACTATGATTGGGAAAGTTATGGTGAACAATGGCCGTTCGACTAAAAAACTCTATGTAACGCCACAAATGCATAAACTACAAAGTAATGAACTGAGTGATATTAACCTCAATATCAAAGATGATGCTGACAAATAAATAATCATAGACAACCAATCCATATAATCCTTTTTATCAATTAAAGATATAACATTCAATGGATTATCTATATTCCATCTATATTCCATCTGCACACATATACATAAGTAGTACGAATTACCGTATACATCACATGTCATACCTACAAACCATATTATATAATGGGGTTATAACACGTGATACCCTAGCTCAATCGTATGCTACTGCATCAGGTATCGTGTCCAAACTCGAAATCGCTCACATCTTAGTTATAATTGATACAGGAGCTAGTGGGGGTGTCCTACTCGCAACTAATATGGAGGCTGTAGCTTGTATATGTTGAGTTTGAAATGTTGCATATACGTTCCTTCGTGGTAGACTCAACACCAAATGAAATAAACATTCTGCAGTAGCAGTAACATCTAGGATTAAGGTAAACAGTATAGCCGATATTATATATGGTGTAAGCATAACTGAATAATTTGACCTTGTGGTGGCCGAGATTAAAATATTTAATACATTTGTTGAGAAAAAGAACAAGCAAAAAATCTTCAAAAAGAAAAAGTGGGAGGTCTGCAGGAGGTTTATCATACATTAATCAAATAACGCCTAAATAATATGGTATTTACACATAGTGATAACATAGATATCCCTGTATGCCAGGATACGAACACATCAGGAGTAGATGGCATCGTTAATCAGCGTATATATATTGATCACAATTATTGTATCGCAATATTTCGCGATGTCGTTACTCCCTATCGAATACATGGCATAAAGGATGGTGAAACTGTAGCACGGTGGATGCGAGATCCTATGTTATTATGGTACACTCAGATTAACTTTTCTATATGGATAGTTATTGTTGGTTGTTGCGTTTATCCAGAGTAAATTAACTACTAGATGCATTGGACTGTAAGGATGGCTTATCTACATAATCCGTCGTATTCCTCAGCAACTGGAAATCAGACTTCCGAATTAGAGCAACTTTGATCCTTACAATAATATATATAATGAAGGTATCTACAGACAAATTTGTCATGAATTTAGTGTACGTAGTAAATGGACAACCCTATTCCTAAATGGATATATTGGGACTCTCTATAAATGGTATACACATAGGTATATGCATAACGAAGCATCCTCTGCCATGATGCTACCAGATGGTTTAACCAGAATGTATGCAGTTGGGCTATATGAAACACTTTTGATATGGATTTCGGTGTTCGACCTGCAGCACTAACAGTCGATTCCACTATTCGAACAGAGTTATAAAAGAATGGTTGCTCCAATAAATCAAGGGCTCACAGATAATGTTGTTGTGTATTTTATTGAAAGTAGCCGAACACTGGTTTGGGCAATCCTAGGAGCGCAGGCACACATGCGTACACCAAACCTTGTGCAATAAGGGTTCCGTGCACAAATACAATTAAAACGTAATGTGGAGGATGTTATTAATGCGCAATTTGATTTCACATCACCAGTCGCTCGCTATCAGGACAACATTGTATACACAAGTACACCTATTAATTTTGTACTTGACGAGGACCTTTATATAATCCGGAGCAGTATGATTATTTGTTTGGATACAATAACGAACTCCGAGTTAATGACAAGGGTTTACATAATGCAATTATATAATATAAACACAACTTCCAATGTAATATCGTTTATATCATATGTTGAGTATGATGAAGTACCATCTGACACTGAAAACACCACGACTAATGTAACATGTGAACATGATGGCTCTAAATATAATACTACACCATATGATGCAAAGACGACTATACGTATTATAATGTACAAATTACCCACATCTTAAAAAAACAGAAGAGAGGAGTTTTTAAGGCAAAATAATATTTTCTACGTCGATTGGCCTGCAGAAAGCAGCGGACAGGAAAGCAGCGGACAGATTCCTCCACAGTTGATTTTTCACATATGCACCCAACCATATTATATACACACTTAAGATTTTCTATATTTTGTATTGTTTTTATAGAAAACATTGTGTAGCTAACATTTTCGTTAAAAAGTTAAAAACCTAGGTGGCAATATAATAGTTACTATGTAAATAAGTTTTGTCTTTCCATTTTTCTTGTTTAATACGTTGTATTTGTTTGATTGTTCATTTGTATTTATTGTTTTGCTTGTGAAATGTCGAAGTGAAATGTGGTCTACAGTTGTTGAGTGCGATTATCAATACGAGTGAAATATTTTGTATAGTTAATGCTCGTGTAATTGCATATATATATACTTTTTCCTTTTTATGACAAAACTTGTCCAAATATTTACATAAATAATCATCTTAGGATATTTTAATTCGTGACAACACACATACCCATATATATATACACATATATATCATATCAAAAGGTTGTGATCATTTAAAATCACGTTTATATTTAGTGTGTAAAATCCTCAAGAAAATCGTCAAATTTGATATTCAATTGTTAATAATGTATAGGCCGTACAGTCATTGGCTCTAGCTAAACCAGTTTGTTGAACAGTAATTAAATCTCTTTCAGAAAATATTAAATTAAAATGTATATCTATAAAAACTTTGCCGTTCTTTGATGGTTCAAAAATTTACAATTTTTCAAATGTCAATGCAAATTCACTGAAATTGTACACATTTAATCATAAAATAATCTTCCAACACTTTTTACTCAATCATGTAAATATTAATTTTCATATATTTGCTAAATTGGTTTCATGTATTCCATTTCATTATAAAACCAATGGTATTCAACATAATATATATATCCATTACACTTTGCCGTACTTGGGCATTGAAAATTACTAAATTTCTTGAAAATAACCCAAGAATTCACTTGAATTGGACCGTACCTTTATTTTGTTGGTTAATACAAAATACCAATGGTCTAAAAAGTTGAGAATATAAGCTTTGTTACCTTTTTCTCACAAATAATATGTAATAACAATTAACAATAATCCTTGTATACTTAATAAAATCATGTGGAACTTCAAATAACTCCAAATTTAAATAAAGGTAGTCAGTGAAATGTGTATATCCCTGTATTATAATGACATTCTGACGGCGCTCAATATGAAATGATCGCGCTGCGTACATAACCTTTCGATATATATATATATATATATATATATGGAACCTACATTAGGATGACTTTAGGGGATTTCAAATGGTGTATTATGTGTACATATGATTTAAGTGTATATATGCGAGAGCACCTAATTATAACTTCAGTGTACAGTACACTGTAGTCTTCAGTACACTGTATATATAATACCTCCATGTACATGTATACTAATTTTGGGGATATATACAATGGATGTATATATCCACGTGACAACGTGGAAATTTACTTGGTAAATGTCGCCCAGTCTAAAATTTCACAATAGGGCGACACACACTAATTTGTAGTGTTTCAAATGATGTATTACAGTAAGATACAATCGGCTTACAATTGTAAATCCCCGAGTTAGATACATATATCGTATTTATATTGCATATATTATCAGAATATACCGTGACAATACATATTGACTGATATATGCAACATAACATTCTTCAATATGTTAGAAATCAACATTTAGTGGTGTACACCTATTGTTCTAATACTCTATACTGTTAAATTACTTTTTGTGGATTTAAAATCGTGAATTCAATGGCGTGCCTGTGAGGTCGATGTATTATTTCACCATTGTGGGAGTAGTTAGGTATGCAGTGTAGAATATCCCTGACGAAAGGCAATTTTCCGATAAGGGACAATCTGCTTTGGACCTACCCAATATATATATATATATATATATATTGTCGCTTCCTATATCTTCTGAAGGGTTGTATGTGTTCAATGTGTCCTGCTTGAGTAATAGTGTATGTTGCCCTCTAATTATATTTCAAGTGTATGTCACTGTATAGTAATATCAGTGTAATAGTACAACGTTTCCTACATACTCTGAAAAAATTGACTCATTGAGTCCCAACTTCCCCAAACAGGGGACACAAAAATAAATACAAAATATACCAATCAGAAAAACAATATTTTTTTAATTATTTTGAATAAAATAAAATATTTTGTTTTCCCTTATACTTTTTACTCGGGTCTCAGGAGGTTATATATTTCCTTAACATAGAAGGCTTCCAATGTAGAAGTATTGAATACTATATATCATATAAGTAGTTAAATGTGTTCCTGTATATATGTATAGTTTTTAATAATTTATTATATGATTTCATTTTAACAGAAAACTTCGTATGACAAAGATGATACTAAGAAAGAGGTAATTGATAGTGTATTTTTTGCATCAAACATGCATAGTGTACATATATAATAATAATAATAATGATGATTTATATAGCGCTTTTCCTGCATAGGACCAAAAGTGACACCTCAAAGCGCTTCACAACCTTTTTTATGTAAATTGTGTATAAGGGCGACCACAATTGCCACTGAATAGTCAGGGGATTGATTACGACCATGTACGAATTAGTAGCGATTAATATATAGCGACAAAACGACAACGAGTTATACTTGTGGTTGAATATATGCTCACTAGGAGTGACTGGTGCGGTATATGTATTCTGGACCAGTTTTACATAATTATATATATATTAAACGACTTACATATAAAACATATAATGCCATTGATATGTGTTTACAATGATTATACTGTTAATACATTAACAGTAGAAGCCAACCAAAAACAATTACAATTATCGCATATATTACCAATGAATTGAATAATATGGGTACATGTTACAGTTCATTGTAGCAGATAAACCGGCAGTTGGCAAGTAGTTTATCGGCAACCCTGTAACACTGACTGTTTTGTATATGGCGTACGATCTAGTTACACATACGATTATTTGTACGATTGCATGGCGGCACATACGAGTACATGATAACTCAGTGTGTGGTATAATGCGATATATGCATGAATATATATATATATATATATATATGATTGGGAGGTATAAACTATTGGGGAAAAAAACATCACCGAATAGCAATACGAACAAAAGCAATTGGCCCATTTGCTTATATGTCCCCATATTTGCAGTACATAATTGTATACAGTATATAATATAAATAATACAGACTTAAACATGTTTTCCAGTTTCATAACCCTAGAACGTATGATTTTTTTCTGAAATAATTGTGTATTGAAGACGTAATGTGATGTTTATGTAATGGGTTGTACTCACCAGATAATGGATGGAATGTTGTGGGGGCCAATGTGCTTGCAGTTACAACATCATACATGTTCAATAACGGACATACTACGAAGATCAGATGTGCCAGTATGCGCCGGAGTAATATACAAGGACCAACCATTTCGCGTATTTAAACATGCACGTGGGTTATAATATTATGGAATAAATTTCCAATTTTCATATGGACTATAGTACAGTATCGTAGCCTAAAATATGTCCGTTTGTGTCTAGGTTATTTTGGCTTGGACAATGTTCAGAATATTAATGATGTATATAAAGTCCGGATATTGTACCTATGTACACGTAGGATATGCATAAGTATTACTAATTTTCAAATCTCCAAATATTTCATAAAATTGTCCCGACTTTATTGTCCAGTCTGTGTACAATGATCACTCATTCTGAAAATATTCCATCCACATTTAAGTGTACAATTTGTGTGTCTTTACCAATACGACAGTGAATAAAATAACTAAAATCGCAAGTGTTTTGAAATGTCCAACACGATCACGAAATATAGCAACGTCAAATACTTATATTTAGTATTGCACAGTCACGCTAAGCCAACTTTAATTGACAATGGGATTCCAATCCAGTAATGTATACCAATAACAAACTACAAGCCATATAAGTCATAACCTGTTCAATTCACTATCTCAGATAAACCAAGTTCACGATCATCCTTCATAGCAGTTCATATGCGGTATACTAGGTCTGTGAAAATAAACATACAACTTGAAAATAACCCAGTATATTTCAATACTATATATGAACTATACAACAACTCCTATTGCAGTATTGTAATACTTATCATTACAGGGTCTATTGCAAATTTGTCATGATTTCGTTAAAGTTAACAATTGTTATTAAGCATTAAACCGACATATTTATGTTGATTTGATCCCAATAATCCATTATGTCGTCGTAACTCATAACATAAAGAGGGCTCGTATTTAGTGCTCTATAGTGCGTTGATGAACTTCCAAAGGCCACAGTAATAACTTTAAATATCGACATGGTTGAGTGACTATACTCACAAATGTATACAATCATGTTTCTAAAACGGTATGCAGCTTCATAATTATTGACAATATTATATAGTGATAGTGATAGGTAGTAATATTGGGTTATACTAGTAGTATGACTACAATACAGTTTAAAATAGTATTTATTGTAGCCATTAATGCTGGAAATATTCAGCTGATTTTAGGCCGCTTATAGTGAACAAATAATATGGATATTCATACTAAATAATAAAATACTATTAAACGACAGAAGATTTCAATGTGTCTTAACTTGAGAACTATTATTCAAATGGTTATTATACAATATTACTGTATCTACTAAGGATACTGAAATTATGTTAAGCACGCTCCAAATACTTACTCAATAACTAGTCTATGTATTTTTACCCCCAACATTCAAACTGAAATTATTGGCATAGTTAAAGGGCTTAAGTGCAATGTCTCAACTGAAGTGTGTCAGATCTCTGCTGAAATCCCACGATGCACTTCGCCAGCAAAACATATACTACCCTTACCAGTAATTATATTTTTAAAAATCCTTTATCTCTGGAAGTTTTCCGAACACAGCCAAATTTGCTAGGGTAACTCCAATTTTCACAGCTGGTGTCTATCCGTAGTTTCAAATTATTGACCAATTTCCATATTCTCTCTCTCAAAAGATTAGAGAAACTTCTTTCTAATATATTTTTCAAAATTTCTCCATGACCATAATATTTTGTTACCAAATAAATATATTCTAAAAAAAAAGGCCAACTTATAATATGGCTGCCTTAGACAGCACAGGTATTTTTTGTTGGGGCTTTGATATAAAATAATACACTGTGGGTATTTGGGGGGATCTTTCGAAGGCTTTCGATGCTGTCTGACTGTATGACCATGCACTCGATAATTTTAAATAAATGTGATGAATTGGGCTAGACTAGACCTCTTCCAATGTTACCTTTCAGATCGAAAGAAATAAGTCACCATATATAATAACTTATCTATGTATCACAATATAGGATGTGGAGTTCATCAGGGTTCAAAATTGGGGTGGCTGTTATTTGGAGAAGGAAAACTCCGATATAAAATCACGCATAGGTCAGTCATGGCAGCGCTAAGTGTGGATATTTTATCCCACACTTTTATGATGATATTAACTAACGATTGCGATTTGGCTACTTCGTCCGGGATACCCGACTCGCCGCCTGTCCGAGCTGCGGTGAGCAATTATCAAAATCCAGGGGTAGATACACTGGCATCGGCCTCGATGTGAAGTCCGCCTGGGTAGTATCAATGTAAGTACTATGGGTGGGAAGAGTTTATAAGTGTTGGAGATGATTGTTAGATGGAGACTGGATATTACTTGTGTACAGGATATGAAGTGGAAGAGGATATATTGAGGATGTTACCGGGCGGATTCAAAGTGTTCCATGCAGGGGGGGATGGGGAGGATAATCGGTGAGTATTATAGTTTCAGCAAGGAAGTGTAAGGAAGTGGTGAGGATGGAGAGGTGGGAAGTGGACATGATTCTGATATTGGTTATACTTAGTAATCAATTGGTGGGTATTATGTCTGTATGTGTTCCCCAAACAGGGAGCGTGGAAGCCGATAATATTACCTTTACAGATGCATTGGAGAGGATGATGGGTCAGGTGGCGGAGGGTACTATGATGTGCATAGCGGGTACTTTATGCCCATATTTGAATCAGAGGAGTTGGTGAAGAAGAATATGTAGGGAATTATGAATGGGGTACGAGAAACAGGGAAGACAGCGAGTTTGTAAATATTTGCATACGCAATGACACAGCGGTGGCCGGTTCTTTCATCAAAAAGAGAGCCAGTCACAAAATCCGTATATAAGTGGATTGCACAAAACGGAGATGGAATTTCTAGTATAGGAGGGAGAAATTGTGGAGAGTTAAATATTGTAATATTTTAGACGGGGAGCACGTAACCACGCCTCATAAACCTCCCGTTTTGGCATTACGGCTACAGAAACGTAATGTAGTGAGGGATGTGGGCCAAAAAAGTTATTAAATGGTGGTTATGTAACGGTCAGGTGTCATAAGGGAAGGAGAGGAGCTACGTGATCATGTATATGGGGTAGAGGAAGAGTTGGTGTTTTTAAGTTCATTACACAATTATAACCTGGGGCAGATTACTGTCAGGAACGGGATATATCCCGATGATGACACATTAAAAGTCCCTGTTGATGGGTCTCTGACCGCACACTAATAACCAGTGACCCTGCCTTGGTCGCTGACTCTTGCATTAACTGTGTACTAGACCATCAAACTACCCCGGCATATTACAAAATAATTAGCTCAAATTTATACCGATACTTGGATAAAATTAATGCAAAACACATCAAACTAGACCTAAATTATCTGAATAATACAACTACAACATTAACAGACCCGAAAAGTGAGTATATTTGATTTTAATATGGTGTCCCAAAATGTCCACTATGTCTTCCAAACCACATAAATAAGTGGATGAAGGTGACTTGATAGGTTGGATAATATTTTAAATGAAGATTATCGGTCGATAAACCAAGATTATCGATCGTAACTGGGTATTCGGCCGATAAGCTTATATTTTCGAGATAAACCAAGTTTTTCGATTAATAAACCGAGTTGTTCGACTAATAAACCAAGCTTATCAGTTTTATATATTTCCATGCTGCATATATTTTACAACTATTTTATTCGGGGTAAACAAGTGAGTGTTGTTCCACATAAGTTACATTGGGAGCGAAGTGCCGGAAAAAATGTGCTATTGCCTATAAGAGTCATGGGTAGAAATCGCAAAGTTGACTCATACTTCATAATTCCTGCGCAAGACACTATCTTAGATACCACATGTTGCTTTATTTAATTCATTTAGCTATATAATTCAAAGTGGTAAAGTACCATATTATATATTATTGTTGATGAATATTCAAGTGGGACTATTTATAAATCTGAATTTTAAATTAAGATAACTAAAATATCATGACACAAATTAATATTTGAAAATAATTAATAATGCCAATCATCCAAACAAAGCATCTAGTATATCCCTGGAGAGTTTCTTCAACTTTTTCACAGACTGGTCAAATCAGCCTGAAGCAACAAGACATGACGCAGAAAATAACTTTGACCCAATATATATTATACATTCAAACCATGAATATATTAATCATCCTATTACAATTGAAGACGTAAATCATGCAAAGCAAAAGTTCAAAAATAACAAAGCAGCGGGTCCTGATTCTGTTATTAACGAATTTCTAAAACA
>JAODAI010137863.1:0-11116 GCA_027575025.1 Scotoplanes globosa | reverse complement strand
AATTCACCAATAACGTATTTCGATAAATAATTTCAACACCTAAATATCCGGAACAAAATTGCTAATTACGGGGTGTTTTCATTTTTTTTTATGGGGGGACGACACATATACTCCCCAGAGAAGGCTTCGGTCTTTCGATGCTCGCAAGTTCGGCTTCATCGTTGATCGGCACCCACTTATGCCAAAAACCCACTTATGCCAAAAACTGGATGCGTCCAAGTGTATACAGTAGAGTATTCCTCAATTTGAATATATCCTTGGATATATTTTGTAATAGAGTCCCACTAAATTCAAAAGTACTATTTTTCATTTTGATAGGAATTAAAAATGAAGCAAATGGTCCTTTCTTCTTTTTACATGATTAATATCTCAATATGACATAATACCTGATCTGTAATGGTGCATATCTATCAGATATATCAGGGGTCGAATCTCACATTTTTTTGTAACAAGCTAAAAACAGCTAGTGCCAATATTTTGTACAAGCTAAATCGAACAACGATCTAGCCTCGGCAAGGGATCGATACACTGATATACACTAACAATTCGGTACAATTGTACTTTCTAAAAACAGCTTGTGCCATTATTTTCTACAAGCTAAATCGAACAACGAACTAGCCTCGGCAAGGGATCGATACACTGATATAGTACACTAACAATTCGGTACAATTGTACTTTCTAAAAACAGCTAGTGCCAATATTTTCTACAAGCTAAATCGAACAACGAACTAGCCTCGGCAAGGGATCGATACACTGATATACACTAACAATTTGGTACAATTGTACTTTCTAAAAACAGCTTGTGTCATTATTTTCTACAAGCTAAATGCAAGATTTTACAAGCAATTAGCTGGTAGAACAATGTGAAGCGTCAACCCTGTATATTCTGTATATAAGTGGTGGGGCCGGTGATAAACTATTTGTATTTGATCAATGCCAGTGTAGTCTATTAACTTTGATACCATGGCCGGTCGACTTCATAGCATATCCCTGCCTGGAGACTCCTTGGTGGGGTTAGCGTTAATACCAAAGTCTCTAATATGCACGGTTGTATTCGATGTGACATTCCTGAGTTTGCTGACGTGCAGCGATGTATCGCAATTACAACGGACACTCGATGCGGAGTAATCCAATCAGGCGCCTTCTTCTTTATTTATTTAACACCACCATCGCCGGGTAATATGGATGTGACATTCTCATTGGCCAGATATTGCATCCAGTCTTGAATTAGTATAGTTGCACGCAAGCACTTTGGGTGGTAATCTACTTTAGGGCTATCCAATACATTAAATCTAGCTGGTTAACTGGAATGGTAGCGAGCTACGAGAAATAAGCCCTGAAAATATTGTTCTATGATTTAATAGGCTATACAATTATCTAGAATATGCCGCAAACACTATTGAAATACTCGATAAGCTTCTCAAGATACAGTAAAGTGACGTACCCACACGAAAGCTGTCATTTTGAAGAAAATGTATCTGAATTAAGTCTCATTATGATGTCATCGAACCACTATGCATTTAAGATGGCACTGCACCTTAGAAATGAGAATATTTTCTGTGCTGCTGAGGATATATTTAGGTAATTACAAATTCATACTTTTTCTATGAATAAATTAAAATCATTTTTGATTTGTTGTCTTAACCAAAAATCTATGTGGTCACGGTGTGTGTGTGTGTATGCATTTGTAAACAAGTTCAAACGATAATTATGGCCCTACTGAAATGCGCAGTCGTACAAGTACGTATAGCGTAATAGGCTAAATTGGGTACTCTTGAAGGTCTGTTGAAATTGTGACACAAACTCACAGTTTATAACCACCCGCCTCTGTATTATTGAGACAATAAAACATGTCCATGATAGAGGGATATATCCGAACCTAAATTACTTATTAACTGTTTGGCTTTCACATAAGCTTCATTTAAAGATGAACATTATACTAAATTAGAGGATATATTCAAAATATAATATGGTGTCGGGCTATCGAGATAAAGGACACTTATGTTATAACAATATAGTTATTCCGGAAGCCCTTAATATTTTATTTTTAGAGACTTAAAATCCCAGTGGGGGAGGGGGACAAGCTTTCATGGGGATCCCCACACATCCCCTCAGCTACGCCGCTGTCCTTGACCAAGAGGCTAACTTCCCCGACGGGTTCTGTAATAGTGCTAAAGATTGTGATATAGCCCTACAGGGATGACAATATACGAAGGCCACGGAGGCCATTGTCTTTGTACATTTCGGGATGGCCTTGGTGCTTTCTAAAAGAGCAAATAAGTGACAATGATAATTCAATGGAATGGCTTTGGTGCCTTTTGTAAAAATACAAATGGCCTTGATGCCCTGCGTTTTTAACAAAATCTACTGTCGTGTAGGGATATGAATACGTTATATCCCTCGTACATTGTATGCTGCAATATACCTCATTAATTGGCACTGTTCATGTTTACAGCAATCGCATGGCATTTGTTGACATATAATGTTGACATGATTGATGTCAAGCAAAGTTGTTAGCTCCTAGCAACGGCCGCCTAGTATAGCACTGACTTCATGCCGTTATCATGAGGTGCCCATAAGCACGTTGTATAAGTATATGTCTTGCGTACGTGTTAGTTTTGTGTGCATACTTATAACCGCACCAATAGTTATATCAGTTCCACGGTGACACAAGCGCAATTTAAGCATACATGTATGTTGGTTTCAAGTGCGCAGCTGTGGGCGTAGGAACCGTGCCAAATCAATGGAGATATTGACTAATCGACCAATAGGATCAGTGCAATACCACTTGCATGAATATCGACGAGAGAGTAAGGTACAAATCCAGGAACGCTTAGTCGATATTCGCGCGGTTGAAGACACACAACTTTGTTCTTCAGAATAGATTCAGTTCGCAGCAAGGGTACATGCGTATATTGACCACCAAAAAATGTGAAGAATTAGCTACAAAGAAATAAGCGGGTTCTTAACCCAAGATGAGCTCTGGAAGACTACAAAAATGGAGTGTAATAATTAATATTAATCAACGTTGGAATTTCTGTATATAATGTTTCCTGAATTTGAATTGAACTATACATACATCGTTATAGAATTTATTCCTTAATTCTAAATTGGATCCGTCCGCCAGGTGAAATGGTATAACAATCCTGAAAATCACTAACGAATTACCCTTAGGCCTAACGTTACATCTAACTTAGACAATGTTAGCCAACAGCTGCATGGAGCGGCTACTTTTGCCTAGTTAATTCTTTGAACGGTCTGAAGAAAGAATAGTTTGGAATATTATGTCCCTTGTCTTTATTTAAATTGGATCATTACTAAGGTAGCACTTTAACTAATATATTATTAATAAACGACACCCATATCTCTTCGCTCGACGCTCACCTAATTAGCTACACCACCAGCACCCAGTTTAATAATCAGTTTAACTCTGACTGCCACTACATATTAAGACAAGAGCGAGGAACACTATTTCATATGACGCTCGGAAATACGGGGAAATGATCACTTATATGTATGTATGTCAAAAATATCTGATTGTAATTGGCAAGTCTGTATTAGTAATAATATTGTCAATGAGTGTACTGGAGATATACAATTTTATTGTCCAAATATTTACTTTTCAAACATTCCTCATATCTACTGGGTATTCTTTAGTAAGATTAATGTAACATATACTAATTGGTGTTAGTCATTAATACAATACTATACAAATGGTTAATTAAACTTATTAACTTGTCAAATATCAACATGTTTTGGATACCTACGGTCTGGTAACGTATGTACATAACATATGTACATTACAATATATTTTGTGTGTCAATATTGACAAAACAAATCAACAATATAATGACTTCAATACACTTTATTTGAGCACTGCTGAGTTTGGCCTGCATATTTTATAAGCATCCCAAACAAACGTTGCAGTTTTAGACACTGAAATATAATACATTTCATTTTTACTCGCATAAACATATGACAGAACATAATAGATATACACAAAACAGTACAAAATACAAAAAATACAAAATCCTAATAATATGTCAATTACAATAAATATTATAATGCATCTAGTTCAGATGTGTATCGGCAAGTAATCTACACCAAAAGTGTCTTTTAAAATTAATATTGTGAAGTGTCATACATTGTGGGATGAAGGAGAGTGTGTACCGCCTATTGGTTTTAGCCAACGACAACCTCATCCTAGCCCTGCTTGAAATGACAGCATTGCTCAGATGAATATGGGGTGCATGAAACACATCACACATAATTTTGAGTAGTTTAACCTCACAATTGTAAACTCTTATTCCTCGATTACTGTAATATTTGCAATGATTACCCTACCATGCATCAACACAGTTACATGTACAGTATAATCAATAGTACAAAAGTTAAAATTAGGATTAAAGAAAATGCAGACACCTCTGTTATTTGTTGTACCTAGATTAAAACGAAATTGAATTTGACCTTCTGGATGCAGCTTTTTTGTAACAACTTTTGCCCACAAATTTAGTCCTACGTGTGCTCTGTATAATATGAAAAATAGAGGTATAATATTTCTCTAAGCCATTTAAAATCAATTCAAAGATATAAATATCATATATTTTGAATTGACAACAGCACTGTTGAGTGAAAAATTAAATATATAGTGAAAGTCCACTTAATTTGTCTCTACATATTGGTCTACCTGGCGGTGTGCAATTCATACTAATTTTATGGGATTACCAACTTCTTACACTGGGTAGTCCTTCAGTACTTTTGGTTGTCCTTCACTAGGAAAACTATGTTCAACTTAACTTGTAGCCATTCCTATACCACTACCCGATTGGCTACACTCAATAAATATACAGAAACCATGAAAGGCAAGTAAACAATACAGAAATGTAAATTATTTAGCTTGCAAGGAAACTCTGTCGAGACAACATATTTCTTGATATTCTGGTAGCTCCTTCGGGACAACCTAATTTATCTTTTTTGTCAAATTTAGGTTGTCCTTCCACGAATCTTGTCATCTCGGGCCACAAGACTGCAGTTAGCTCAGTTGATAGAGCGTTGGACTTATGATTGCAAGGTCATGAGTTCGAATCCGGAGTGATGATGAGTAATTCCAGTGGCTATAATTGGTATATCAAAGGCTTTTGGTGGTTCATATAACCGCGTTGAAAGGGCCAGGAAACTATTCATTCATTCATTTAAAATAACACGCTGGCTGGTCATGTGAAACTATAGACACTACCTGTACCTATTAAATGTAAATAAACTTTATTTTTTGTTTTGTCTATTTATTTATAGAAACGGGCTAAAGCATCCGTGATGTGACCATCCATGGCTCTCAAAATGTGGATCACTGACTCTGTGATTGGCTGCCCCTTACAGTGCTGAATATTCATGAGTGGTTGGCAACATATTGAGGACCCTCAGAACCGATCTCGGCCTGCACGGTCTACCCTATCGTATGACACTGTCTACATCGTAACCTGAAGGAAGTAACCTATTCTGGGTTGATTTCTTTCAACATTGATATTCACTTCTTAGATATCATTAGCTCGTTGCTTTGCTCTTTCGTAGCTTATGACCGGTTTCTATTGGGTTCTATTAACAGGCTTAGAATAAGGCCAAACATCTGTGATGTGACCATCCATGGCTCTCGAAATGTATATTACAGACCCTGTGATTGGCGGACTCTTACAGTGCTGAATATTTATGGGGAGTGGTTTGTATCAGATTGAGGACCTTCAGAACCGATCTCACCTCGGTCTACCCTGACATTTGGAACTGTCTACATTGTAAGTTGAAGGAACGGGTCAAGTGACTTCAGAGGTAAATAATATATTCTGGGTGGTTTCTTTCAACATTGATATTTATTTCATAAATATCGTTTAAGTTAGCTCATTGTTTTGCTCTTTCATAACTTATGACATGTTTCCAACGGGTTCTATTTTTAAACAGGCTTAGAATAAGGACAAAACATCTGTGATGTGACCATCCATGGCTCTCGAAATGTATATTACAAACTCTGTGATTGGCTGACTATTTACAGTGCTGAATATTTATGGGTCGTCGGTAACAGATTGAAGACCTTCAGAGCCGATTTCACTTCGGTCTACGGTCTATATCGTAGGCTGAAGGAACGGCCGGGTCAAGTGGCTTCAGAGGAAAATAACCTATTCTGGGTGATTTCTTCAACATTGAGCTCATTTATTTCTCTTTCATAACTTATGACGGGTTCACTTTTATCATATATATACAGTTTAAAGACAGGCTCAGTGATCAATGATGATTTTAAATTTACTAATCCACTTCTATAATGATACTCTGTGTGAATTCAGAAAACATCATAAGGAGGACATACTGTAGTTGTGAGACTAAGAACTGTGACTTCAAAAAAATTACTAATGCATCGCGGTGCTTGACACATCAATCCCCGAGGAGTGAGATCCCACCTTTGATACAAGTCTTAGATGATGCTAATAAGCGACACATACTGTAGTTATTTCTGCAGGCAGATCATTCCAGTCTTATTGAAAGAGGGCCAGGAAAACAAATCAATCCCCCTTCTCCTTTTTTAAACTGTAACTTAAATTGGGTAACAGATTGTACTATTAATTTCCTTCCCGACATGGGAATCGGAATAATTTTAAAAAAATCTCATCATATTCCAATGTTATATATTTCAACAACGCCAGAATAGAGTACAGTTACACGAATGACTGTTATTGTGATAATAAACTCTGCGCTATTTGTTTTAAATTTTATCAAATCACACTCAATTATCAACATTTTCACCGGTGTACAGAACGCACGCTTTTCCAAGAGCCCATTAAATTATCAATATGTTTTGATCTATATTGATAATAACTTTGTTGAGAAATACAGGTTAATTCCCGCCCAGTACGTTGGTTAATGATAGTGCAAAAAATGGTTAAGAAATCATGATTTTTTAAACTTTGGGTTAAATTTTTAACTTTTTGTTATTGCATTTTAATTCAATAAGCGATAACAAATATAATGATAGAAAATAATGGTTAATATTAAAATGTTGTATGATTATATTTGATAAACTACAATTACTATAGTTTGTCATAGCATCAGGTAAAAATCTAAGGATACATATATCATACATATCCCCTGCGAAAAAGAAGTCACAAAATATACTTTAGACGTGTTCTGGTATAGCAGAAATCTCAAATGGGTTTTTCCCATTGTCTTTATTTACCCAGACAAGGTAGTACCGATACATTCCTGTAGAAATAAGTATATTGGATGAACCTTTCTTGGAGTGTATTAGACTATCAACATTTGAATAATTGCTTAGACAGCATAAATACATGTTTTAGCTTCAAAGTCAGTGTATACAATGTGTTATTTTTACATTATTTTTCCCTGTGTACAGTCTGGCCTGTTTTACAATGGATTGATGTATTTCACATTAAGATTAAACAGATTGGGGTGGATGGTGCCGCGGCTCCTTAGCCTTGGTAGGCAGTCCATCTAGGAGAAGGAAAACTCTGATGTAACACCGCACACATGCGCTTGGGAAGCGCTGTGTGGCTATTGTCTCGGGTGGATGGGGCTCGTAGCTTTTTAGCATCCCATCTAGGAGTAGGATCTCTGATTTAAAACCGCACACAGGTCAGCCAGGGCAGCGCTGTGTGGCTATTTGTCCCATCCAATTATGATTACAGTTACTAACGAAGCAGATTTGGCTACCGCGTCCAGGGTATTCGACGCGCCGCCTGTACAGGCAGCGGTGAAGAAGTGTCAAAATCCAATTAAATAAACATGTATGTATGTATGTTATAGCTACATAGTACACCAAATTTCAACTTAGGTTCTCAACTCATTCATAGTATGGTGACAGTTCAAAACTTAACCTAAATCCTGAACATTAAGCCTATACAATACACAACATTTTATATTATGTTAGTAATTATTAGAGGAATGCCAAACCCTGGCAACCAGGTTAGTTGATATTATATCAGAAATTAATTAACAAGAGACATGATGCAAAGTGCATGGTGGTTTCTTTTATTAATTTGTGAAATCATGATCCATGATCTTTTTGATGTCAAAACACCCTATAAAACATACATGGCTTCTTGACCAGATCATAGAGCACATTTGTGTCAAGTACCAACTAAAATGATCTTACGCTTCTTGAGATTCTGGGTTTGCTTTACGAGTCGTTTTTTTTAGATTTTGGAAATAAGCCCAGCTATTCCACTAAATAATATGCGTCAGATCGTCCCCGGAAAAATGGCTTCTTTACTGCATCCAATAGAGCACAATTGTGCCAAGTACCAACTGAAACGGACTTACGGTTCTTGAAATTCTGGATTTACAAGCTATTTTTCCAGATTTTTGCAATAAGCCCTGTACACTAATTAATATGAGCAGAATTGCCGCCGGAAACCATGCATATATATGCTTCTTTACTAGCCCATAGAGTATCATTGTACTAAGTACCAACTGGAGTGGATTAACAGTTGTTAAGATTCCGTATTTACAAGCCACTTTTCAAGATTTTTGAGAGTACCACTCACTCACTAATTAATGCGTGCGGGATCGACACCGAAAAAATTAGACTTCTTCATTGTGATACATTGTAGCACTATACCAAGCATGAACTGTATCCGACTTCAGTTCTTGAGATATACTGTGTTTACTGTGCTTCAAACGGCTATAAAATAGGCAATTCCATTGTCAAGATATTAACATTTGAAATTGACATTTACAAAAATATGGGTGCTGCCATTTTGTAAAGAAAAGTACTTTCACAATTTAGTCTAGCGCAACGTCAAACGTGCACAACCAAAAATTTAAAATACAACTGATATCTTGTAAATAAGTTATCTCATATATATATGAACCAACCAAAGCATTTGATGTACCAGTCCAATGCAGGGCTCGAAATAACCAGAGGCACCGTAGGCCATGGCCTCCATGCCCTTCACTTTGGCCTTAATGCCCTCCAAAATAATTGTACACCGAAGGCCAAATTTAGCATTAACTTTCAGTGCTATGAGTATGAGGTGCCCCCTTTATGGTTACAACTGTCTGCCCTAATAATCTGGTCATTTTGGCCTTGCCCCTTTTGATTCTTATTTTGAGCCCTGTTAATTATATAATATTATACGCTGCGATAAGTATGTTCTTATATTAATATGCGCTTATAGTCCTAAATTTATGATATATTCAGATGTTAATTTGTAACACATACACTTATATGCAGTTTAAGCACGACAATTATACACTATGTGATTTACAGGTTATCAGTAAAGCAACATCTATAATCAGTATTTGTAGCGCAGCAGGTTATTAAGTGGATAATGTGTTTGTTTATTTATCTAAATACAGTTTTCACGGAGTTTACGAGTACAACTTCAGCACAACTTCGTCAAGACTTCCGGCTTCTCTTTTCTTGTGTTCCTTCGACGATTTACTAATGTGCCCACCGACAGTTACATTTAATCTTATATTATTATTCCCAAACTGTTCAATAAAAAGCTGCATTTCTTGATAGAGAATGCAAATTAATCCCTTACCTCTGTCGGAAAGAAGGGCGCCAATACTGACCATGACATACTGACTGTGATGTAGCAGATACTGACATTACAGAATATGAGCATCTGTCTTCTAGTTATTGGCGATGTATCTGCTGCCCTCTTCTGTTGAATTGTATCTGATGGTGTGTCTGCTGCTATCTGTTGACTTGTCTTATCATATCCCGCTACGTCTGACGTCTGTTGACTTGTCTTATCATATCCCTCTACATCGCCATTGACCGCCTGTATCGTATTCATTTCAAATGGGTGCGACAGAGCTCTGTAATTAATCAACATACGATACACCGCCATTATTACCAAATCAGCTATTACACTAAGAGAAACAATGTCACTTAAATTAGTATTCTTACAAGTAAGCAAGTTCTGATTTATTAATGAAATAAAATAATCTACATGAAGGACACAAGTCTTTATTCTGATACCAAAATGAGCTACTGTATGGTGAGCGATGTTCATGTTATGGAATTTGAATACGACCTGCCCATCACACCGTTAACATCGGTACCAAGCATGCCTACTCGACGATCCATTCCCGAGGTGAAAAAAATAAGTGCAAACCTAGACATAAAGTAAAAGTACACTACTTCAAATTCTATACTTAAAAGAATAGTCCAACCTCAATGAACATCCATCAATACAATGATAATAATAATATTTTAACATTCTAATCGTTTTTTGTAAAAATGTACGTACTGAACTTCATAAAATGATAAAACAAGGGCCTACGATATTCAAGACCTGGTGAGATTGTGATGTCATGTACTCAGTTGTAATATTGCTGGGACTTCTATGTAATTTATGTATCAAATTCATTCATTAATTTATTCTATAAAAAATTAAACACGTCTGCACTCGGACAGCAAATATTTGGAAAAGAAAGTGTTTGGCTATTACATGTGTGCAGATCATGGGATGTGTGAGCTACGTAGTGAGGTATGATGTAGTGGGGGGGGGGGCTATTGAGCCAAGGGGGTTCTGGGTTAAAATTGATATTGCTAATTAAATAAGGTATTATTTGGTGTATAATTTGTAATATGATAAAGGGATGAAACCTATTCTGTGCTATGCATCTGGATGGGCAAAACAATAGAAATGCAGCCGGACTGCAAGAGGCGTTTTGATGTATTTCGGAATGCAGACAAACGGGCAGACAATAGAACAATGCATGTGTTGATATTGTCTTTCTAATTCTATAATCCAGTAATCTATAATTATAAGCTGGCTCCATTACTGGTGTGAGAAATATGAACTATAAACTTAATCTCCCCGCTTAGAATGCATCCATATTAAAATGCATCTGAATGGGATGCATCCACATGCATAACTTAATAAAGGTTACGTCCCTAAAAGGGAATGTATTTACGAAGTGGATTTTCCGTATCGAAGTCATTCATTAGATTTTTAAGCACAGACACATCTCATAATTCACCCAATTCATATAAATCAATTCCAAATGCCAAGAAGAATATAGAAAGGGCTGCTACTTCATGTAACAGACCTGAAATGGAATGTATCTCAATTGGGATATAAAAGCTATTGACCACCCTAAC
>JAODAI010137752.1:0-11119 GCA_027575025.1 Scotoplanes globosa | reverse complement strand
TATTATAATGCCTATTGTTTGGTTCATAGGTGCCAGGAAATTTCCCTTCATCGCACTACCAGTTTCTGTATACATGTACATTCAATTGTCGACAATCTGCACACCTAACCAGTTTACATGTGTGGATGATTGTGGCAAATATTTCACGTTCATGATGTTCATCGAACCCCAGAAACCTCCCCCCCCCATTGACCGTGGCTGCATGCTGGCGATCACATGTAAGCTTATCATTTGGCCTACTCAGGCACGAATCCAGGGTGGTCCGGACCCCCTTGCTTATGGTATTTTGCATACGCTTTACAGGCCCATATTTTTATACTAGGCCAGTATTTGATTCATAGATGACATGAAAAAGTATTTCACCCCCTTGCTTTTAAAAAAATGTAGGGAGGACCCTCCACCAACTTGACCGGGCTTCGCAATTAATGTGCGTCCAATTTGTTCCCCTCTTCTTTCAAGCGTAACCCGGAGTTTACATACATTGATTATACACAAATACTATATTTCAACTAATTGACAACCCAATTTATATCAGGAAGTCAAAAAAGTTTGTTAGATTTTTATTTTCAAATAGCAAAAAACAACATTCAAATTTAGTAAATTGAAATTTTATAACCATTGGCTTCGTATAATACTAGGCCTAGGGTAGGAGTGGTAGTTACCGACCACTTAAGAGTTTTTTGCTATTTTGAGTTTTGAAAAGAGTAGAGAACCAACCTTTTTATATCAGATATTGGAAGTATTATGGGTCCGTTCACGTTAAGGCGCCCTAATTGGTTGCAATTGGTAGACTTTTTTCAAATTGAAGTATCTAATGTTTGAGTGTTGCATATTAAATCATTATTATCTATTTTTTCTGAAATCGTGGGTGCCGCATAGCTTAATCGAGTCTGATTTTTTATTACCAAAGGGGTCATTCCATGTGAAATCGCCTAATGGTCCCCAGGTGATCCTCTCAGATTTTGTTTAAACTCTACCAACATGTTCCTGTATGTAAATAACGAACACCCTGAAAACTTCAGACCCAAATTCCAAGTCGTTTAGAAATTACGGGCCTCTGAAAATATGACGACCACGTCAAGTTTTACATTCACGTATCGCATCATGCATTTTAGTTGTTTTGAAATACTTATAATTTTGTAGCTATGCTTCACATTACTACACTCAATCACTTGATTCCATATTTTCAGAATCTGGAATCAGAAACAGTGTATCTCAATCCATTTCAAAATGCAAATTATTGTGCAATAATTGTATTTTCCAATTTCCAGATGTACTCAATATCTATACCATAGATCTGAGGACACTCAAACTGCATACATGTACATGTTGTCTCTGGGTATATGTTCATAACTTCAAGAAAGCACAACTTTATCAAACAATTAACCCTTTCACTGCTACTTTGTATTATGCTGAGCATTTCAACACAATGCGCGCGTATACATAATTATGGACACGCGCACACTACGTTGAAGTATTACCAACGGCCACACCATATATATTTGGTGTCCGCACAAACCCACAATCGTCGAACACTGTACGACTTCATCAATGCATGTAATGGTATGTCTTAATGTCCCATGAAATAATGGCCTATTAATGAATAATTCGTCAATTCATACAATGGTAGAGTGGTATACCACTAAGGCGACACTATGATTCGTTCATAGCACACTTACATTATACACCATTGGGACACTATGATATGTCATAGTGTCCCATGAAATAGTGGCCTTTCAATTAACTCACAAAAAGTATGTAACTGAGAGTGCTAAAAAAATGCACAACTAATATCTCATATGATCTACATATATAATGTGAAACCCAACCAAGTCTAAAACTCAAATTGACCCTTAATAAAAGGAATTTATCATTGTTTATTGTATTTTTTTCAATATCTACTTTTCTTACAGCGGCTGTTTCAGGGCATGATAATTGAGTTTTGAACATTAACGAACCAGTGGTATTGTATACACTGTTTCATATATCGCACACTGTAGTACTCCAACTAAATGGATGACCAATTTAGATGCAACATATGTCTTTATTCAGTTAATAATTTTGACTTATTCCGTGTGCATTATGTACGAAATCATAAACATGATCCAAACTTTCTGGTAACATGTTGCATTGCCCCCTGCGAATATTCAACAAAAAGTTGGGATTCATTTCGAGTACATGTGCACCGCAAGCATAAAGATTTGCCTGCAGAGGCTGTTGAACATGATGACCCAGAAGCTTTGCCAATTGAAGATGATCCC
This sequence comes from Scotoplanes globosa, assembly GCA_027575025.1. NCBI lineage: Eukaryota > Metazoa > Echinodermata > Holothuroidea > Elasipodida > Elpidiidae > Scotoplanes > Scotoplanes globosa. Next base: position 8,858 of record JAODAI010137752.1, on the reverse strand, counting down.
ATCATTCCTGGAGTTGACAATGACGATGTTGACACGCAGCGTAGATATTTCAATGCGTCATTTGCACTATCATTGCAAGCTAAACATAAAATGTCTCAAAGTTCAATTAACGATGTTATGTCCACTAGCTCAGTGTTGATTGAAAACCACATTGACATCTTCAAAAGAGATTTAAAACGAAAACTAGAAGATATAAATATTGACTCTACAATTGTTGATTATATTGTTGTGGACAATCTTTTAGAAGAATTTGATTCTGATCCCAAAAGAATGACCTATTACAGTAATGCTAAAGGAATTAAATTATTAAATCCATCACCTGTAGTACTTGGCACTAACTATGTCTCCAGGTATAATGTGATTCATGAGAGGCCCAAACTTGGTTATATAATTCCATTTAGACAATGTTTGGAACAGTTACTTAATATGCCAGAAGTGATGCATTACATTGAACACCCTCACAGAAGTGTAAACGAGTACATGTTTGACATATGTGATGGAGATATGTATGCCAATCATACGATATTCAGCAGAAATCCAAATGCGCTTCAAGTGATCTTAAATAATGATGACCTTGAAATCGTTAATCCACTGGGTAGTCATGTAAAGAAGCATAAAATATCAATATTTTACATAACACTTGCAAACATTCCACCCCAGTTCCGTTCTCGTCTAGGAGTTATTCAACTCCTGGCTATTGGGAAAACAAATGACGTTAGGTGTGCTGGTCCGGAAATATTGTTAGGTGATTTCATTTCAACAATGAATGCCTTATCAGATGGTGGCATAAGGATGCACATTGGAGGACAGGATATTAATGTAGAAGGTGCATTATCTATTGTATCTGCTGAAACACTGGCGGCTCAATGGTTGGGCGGGTTCAAAGAAGGGGTTGGGTTTGCATTTAAGATATGTAGGACCTGTGAAGCAACCACACATACATCAAAAAAATATTTCTTGGAATCACAATTTATTACAAGAGATGTTGAGTCTCACCGGGAAAGGTGTGCACATCTTGACACACTTAGAGGAAAGACAAGAGTCTATTGGAGCAAAATGTGGGGAATCAATCAAAATAGCTTTCTAAACAGCATCAATGATTTTCCCATCACTAATGGATTGGTACAGGATCCTATGCATGTTTTGCTTGAAGGAACTGTCAAATATGAGTTGAAATTATTGCTGTTTCAAGTCATCTATGTTGACAAATACTTTACAATTGAGTTGTTAAATAGCAGAATGCAGTCATTTTCTTATTCCTACCTGCATGCAAAAAACCGCCCAGAGCCGATCACTAAGATGCAGATAGATGGTTCAGGGGATCTAAGACAGACTGCGGCTAGTATGCTTACATTATGCTTCACTTTGCCATGCATGATTGCGGATAAGATTCCATGCGAATGTACATACTGGGTAAATTTCTTAAGACTTGTTCAGATTGTAATATTATGTACAAGTCCATATTGCTGTCGGGACACTGCTGTATTATTGCGTGTCCTAATAGCAGAGCACCACACAACATTTAAGAGACTGTACCCCAGAGTATCTATAATCCCCAAAATGCATTACATGGTACATTTTCCAAGACAAATGCTAAACTATGGTCCACTCAGACACCACTGGTGCATGCGCTTTGAGGCAAAACATGGTTTTTTCAAAGCGAAGAAGTACCATAGTTTCAAAAATCTTCCTTATACAATGGCGAAGTATCATCAGATAGACATGTGTCATAAAATGTTTTCCCCCAGTTACCCTGGATGTAGGTCTCCAAGTTTCTTGTACTCTGGAGATATTGTCCAAGAAGGACAAGAAAATATATTTGCACTTGAATTTCCTGAATTGACAGAAATACTTCACACTAAGGTTGACAATGTTGATGAAAACTTCACTGTGTATTTCACACCCGGTATCACAATTCACGGTCTACAATATCGGATTGGGTGTGCTCTGGTCGAAGACTGTCCTATTTTTGGAATTGTACGTGCTCTTGTGGTAATAGATCACAACAAATATTTGGTTGTGCAAAAGCAGTCATCATATTTTGATCCACAGATTGCTTCATACATTATCACACCAGAAGATAACATGGACATCATATCCTTTTTGGATTTGCCATGGAAATGGCCTTTGAGTGTATATTCATTCATGGGCCATAGAGTTGTGATGAATGTATACAGCCATACATGTGAGTTGTTATAGCTTGAAGAGTTACAAGTATGGCAAGTTCATAAAGCAGAAGGTAAAAGACTACCATGCTTTGAAATCATCATCATCCGGCTTGATTGCGGGTGGTTATTTTAATAGTAGTATACCGTCCTCTATTGTTAGACTATTATAATTATCTTATGAATTCTTACATCTATTTTCGGTTGGGACGGGAAGTGTTGCTATACTTGATGGGAGCATGGGGAGGGGGGTCCTTTAAGGCGTAGGAATCACGGTAGCCACGGGACCTGAAAGCCCAGCCGATTTATCGGTTTATGGTCCAGCCCTCATCGTGAAGGGTGATCTGTTCTCCTTCCAGGGGCTCCTTAATAGTGGTGTGACACTTCTCAGTCTTATTTCGATCCTAGTTGAACGTTTTTATAAAAGAGAGGACAAATATTTTTGTCCTCTTCTAACTCATTATTGGTCGGTACATACATATTATGCTACCTCCTCACTTATTGCAATAACGCTAGAGGAATTGGAGCAATTTTAGTGGCTTTGCAGCTTTGGGGTAATCTTTCCCTGCTGGTCTGGTGATTGTGGGCAGCGTTAGCGGCCAACTTGACCCTCATCAGCATAAAGGGATTCTTTGAATTCATACAAGTTTTATAAATTTGACGACTTCTAAATTTATTTTTCTTCTGGGGAGTTAATTAGGAGTGACATTAAGGATGTTGTTAGGGTAAGTATATGTCTATGAAGTTAACCCAAATTTAAAATAAGCGGATGGTTGCAGAATTGCAGTCATTTGTATTTTTTTACCTTTGACCTTACGACCCAATTTTTGAGTTTTTTTAAACAAAAGTAAGAAGTCATTAAAAATATTGATCTGTGTCATATATACACCGAAGAACCCGGTGAATTTAAGAAAAACGGCGAAAAAGTCAAGGCTGTCGCACGACATCGCCAACGCATCGCCAGCCCACACACGAGGGTGAAACCCCAGAGTGCAAAAAGTATGAAGCTTCGTATTATTCGCAGCCGCGAACATATCCAATTTTGAAAAGTGTTACGTCGGCATCAAAGTCCCGGCAGTGCGGGGAAAATATTAAAATAACTCCCGGGTAAAGTCCCGGGTAAAGTCCCGGCATACTCCCGGCACTTTGCATATAGGCCTAATTTTATAATATTTTCCCCGCCCTATTTGGGTCTGTAACTCCCATGTAATTCCCGGCACTGCGGGGACATCCGTACATCTGCTAAATGCCGGCTAGTTTCCCGGGTCCGTGATTGCAATTGAAAAGTGCATTATATGAGCCACCCAAAGCCTTTGATATACCAGTTAGAGCCACTGGAACATAAACATCACTCCAGATTTGAACCCCGACCATTCGATCATAAGTCCAACGCTCTATCAACTGAGCTAACCGGTCATTTTGGAGAGGGCCCTCAATTTGTATTATATGTTTCTGACCACAGACATTCAAAATTACTAAGACATTTATGTGAAATATACCCAAAATGTATCTATATTTTAACAAAATATCACTTTCCTAAGATTTTAGACGCCATTAAAAGCGCCCTCAACAGCACATCCTCCAGGTTCTAACGTGCATACAACCTGATTCTTACTCCCATACGTGTTAGGATTCTAAAAATAGGTGTCTATACAAAATTCCCACAGGGGGGGAGGGGCATGTTTTCAAACACTGATGTTTCGTTTAAAAAATATAAGACAAATATTGCAACGGGTGAGTGCGTTTATAGCACTAATCGCCCGAAACTTGGCCAATTTTGAAAGGCCATAACTCAAATAGTATGTACGCTTATCCGATGGTGCTAATATTTTGCATGATTTCATGAATTGGTATGAAAATCAGCCAAATCTGTGAGATAGCCAAGCCATTTTTTAATTTGGCATGGAATAACCCAGTGATAGTGTCCAAAAACATGGTGGATTGAAATATGTCTAATTTAGGTTTAAATGTTCACCAAAATACCCCAAAAAATTATGAGTCCAGTTCAGTCTCTCTCTCTACCTCCTGAATCCCTAACAAGGGGTGAAGAAGAATACACTAACTAACTGACTGGATCCTTTTACGAACCTCCCCATCAGCCCATCCATCACCCGAAATCAACCCTCCCAGGTAAGCAAAACTATCCCTCTGCTTAATGTCCTTGCCTCCTAGTGTAATATCCAGCTCCTGACGATGTAAGCCCACTGACAAAACCTCTGTCTTACCCAGGCTCATACGTAACCCATGTCTCTCAATAAACCCTTCCACTCTACCAATACTTCCTGCAACTCCTGCTTACTATCCATAACTACTGCCAGATCGTCGGCATACAACAGCTTTTGCAGTACGTTTTTAGTACGGACCTTCCTGCTGATCACTTCCATCACCATTATGAAAAGAAGTGGGCTTAGTGCACTACCCTGTCGAAGTCCTATATTAACACCAAACTCATCGGACATCCTCAAACCAACCACATCCCGACCCCCTCCTCATACAGCCCCTCCGCCATCCTGACTTCCGCTTCAGGGACATCCATCCACCTTAATGTAGATATAACTAATTCCCTGTGAACCGTATCATAAGCCTTCTCCAAACCTAATAGAATAGATATTAATATAAACAAGTATTTTTTAGTACCATACATTAAACATCTACACATGACACATATTAAGTTACACTGTCTGTATATTAACTTAGTTCCATGAGGGTACCATGTTGTCCGTAGCGGGGGACTTTAATGCCCATGTTGGAGGCAGATGGGTTGGTGAAGAGGAATGTGTAGCGAATTTTGGATGGGGTACGAGGAACAAAGATTAATTGATTAAGCTTCCTGGCCCTTTTCAATGCGTTGACTATATTTCCTGGCCCGTTTGAATGCTGAGGTTATATGAACCAGCCTAATCATTTTATGTAGGCGTATATACAAGTTAGAGCCACTGGAATGTAATCATCATCACTCTGGGCATCCTAAAGTTTTCGATTTACCAGTGAGAAGATACACTGGAATGTAATCATCACACAATTATAGTGCAGAACACTGGAACGTAGACAATATTTAAATGAATGAATGAGTTTCCTTGCCATTTTCAACAAAGAGGTTATATGAGCCACCCAAAGCCTTTGATATACCGGTTAAAGCCACTGGAATATAATCATCACTCCGGATTCGATCTCCTGACCGACCTTACGATCAACTCTGGTCAGACGCAGGTCGAAATTTTGATCTTGCGATTACAAGTCCAACGCTCTATTCAATGAACTAATCGGTGTGACGGACATTCGGTCTACAGTATGCGCGAGACTGGGAGGTGGTGGTATGATGTATGTATGTGTTGGTGGGGGAGCCCCTTCCCCCACCTTCGAAATCTGTCAGGGGAATTGCGTTCGAGTCTAAAATGAAAGTGTGCCGTGAAAAATATGATTGATGTTACAGCGCAATTTTTTGGCCCATATAACAATCTGTGGAATTTAGTAACTCCCCAAAAAGGGTCTTGCTCTATACGAAAGCGCTGCAAAACATGTTATATAATTGTAATTAATACCATGGGGAAACAACGTGTTTCATGACATCTTTTTGTTGCCGAATATGATTATTAGACTATTGAGTGAATCGACAAGAGTTTTTCATAATCTGACTTTATAATGTTGAAAAATATAATAGAAAGTATGTTTTTGACAAGTTGTGGGTGTTGACAATTTTCATCGAAAGTGATTGGTCAATGATTAAATTTGCCCTGTTTTTTATCTTGGATCACCAAAGGATGCAGGCCGCAAGGCTTGTTGTGACGGTGGACTTACTACCGAATATGCCCAACTACCCAATTACACATGGTAATGACGTGCGATCAAAATAAAATTTCCTGCTGAAGAACACATGACAGCATGGCCAACTAACATGTAGCGCTCTTATTCGATCCAGAGATTTCACAATCCCGATCCCTCAATCCTGAACACGTCTCCCTATAAACAAAACACTATACAACACTATACGCGTCACTGCCTGTGAGAACGCTGTAGAAAACTTGCAGAATTAAATAAAGTGCTTGTCCGAAGTCAGCCGGACTAGGCCTACCACTAGTACGTACTAGCACGACCAGTCCCAAATGAGACAAGCATATAAAAGCTCGTAATCAGGCAAGAAATAAATGAGGTGTTGCAGAGAGAGAGAAGGAGAAATAGAGTAGTTGTGAAAAACTTGGGCTGTGAATTTGATACTGACGATCAGATCTATCACAAAGTGGATTAACTATTCTCAGTCCTGCACGTGCCCACGTCCGGCATTAACGATGATGTGAATCTGAGTAGGGGGTTTGATACGTATCGAAATCAAGTCCAACAACTGCAAAGCTGCACTTATACGTAAGGCCAAGGACCTACGGGGATATAGTTCATTCGCAATGTGTATGTTAATCTCGATCTAACATTCGCTCAGAGACAAACAAAAAAAATCTGCTAGAGGAGCGAAAGGCCAGGAAACAGAGTGGGGAAACTAATTTACGGATATCCAATGGCCAGATAGTACAGATCCTGCCTGAACATAGTATAAATAGTAGCAGAAATGATACCCGCAGAACGCCTGAGCAGCCCTTTCGTCTTCGTTCAACCTCCCATTAATATTGCCCGTCAACTGATCCGGCCATCAGTCAGGGACAGACTGAAAGTGTTTTATGTCAACGCCCAAAGCATTAATGGTAAGATGGATATTTGGAGGCTTATGTTCTTGACCACAATCCAGATATTATTGGAATCTCAGAATATTGGTCCAACAATGATACTTGCGATAGTATCCTCCATCTCCATGGTTACTGTATAACTTGTTATCGCAATGAACGTACCAATAGAAGGGATGGGGTATACTGGTCTACTTCAGAGATAATCTTTCTGTCAAAGATGTCACCTCCTTTAATATCCACACCTCTGAATCTGTTTGGTGTAACATTATCACCCGTCATAGTTACAACTCACTGATTGGTGTGTGCTATGATAGCACCAGTAACACTAAAGATGATAGCAAATGTGTATACAATGCCATGGAAGTAGGTGCAAATGATGTTGCAGTTATCTTTGGTGACTTCAACCGAAGGAATACTAATTGGGACAACCTCTCCTAGATAGTTATCTCACTCGACATCAGCCAACAAGAAAGGACGCACTTTTGGACTTGGGTCTTCACAACTGAATCGGACCTAGTTGATAATCTTGGAAGTTTGTGAGATATTTGGTACAGCGACCATAATATTATCCTCTTTGACATTATATGTCGGGCTAGTCCTGATCAAAGTATGCTCCCATTGCGTAACTTTAACAAAGCCGATTATTCTTCGATCAAGAGGAGTTTAAACAATTGTAATTGGACCAGTGACATCAATCAGCGCTCGTCCAATGACTGCTGGAATCTATTCCATTCACGTGTCGTTGACTCTATTAATACTTTTGTCCCGATTAAAACTAATGGCTATAAGTGGATGGATCTCAAAGCTTTGAACGCACGTCGACTTAAGTCTAAACTGTGGAGCAAGTACAAGGCAAATCGGTCACTTTTCACTTATGCCCTCTACAAGAAAGCTTTGAATTTTGCAACATTGGAAGTTAGACGCTAAAAGCGGGATTTTGAGATTCTTCTTGCCAATAACATCTGTCATGACTCGAAGTCATTTTACTCTTATGTTCGTTCCAGATGTGATGTATTGTCAAGGACAGGGTTAGTCCTCTCCAGGATGTCGACGGCAATGCTGTTATTGGTGATCTTGAGAAAGCTTGTATGGTGAACAATTATTTCTCATCTACTTTTACTCTTGAATCGGATATCATGCCTATCCCCAAGAAGATGTACTCTTGTGAAGACTCTGGCAAACTTGTTGATATCTGCATCTCTAGAGAGTTAGTTCTTAAACTGTTAGGAAATCTCAATCCTGATAAAGCTGCTGGGGTTGACAATTTACCACCCAGGTACTTGAAGGAACTTCGCCATAGTATTGTTGATCCACTCCGTTACATTTTTAGGAAGTGTCTAGATGAGGGGTGTGTATCCCCAGAAGATCTAACATGGCTCTAATCTTCAAGAAAGGAAGGAAAGACAAATGCAAAAATTATCATCCCATCAGTCTTACATCCCAGGTGTGTAAGTTGTTTGAACTTGTGCGGAGGTCTGCTATTGTCAAGCATCTTGAACATTACCAGATAATCCGTGATTCTCATCATGGTTTTCTTACTGGAAAATCCTGTCGTAGCAACCTTTTATATATTCTTGATTGTGTTACCAAGTCAGTAGACAAGGATCTCCGGTGGACATCATTTATTTAGATTTTACCAAGCCTTTGACAATGTTCCTTGAAATAAATTTGAAGCTCATGGTATAAATGGCAAGGTGATCACTTGGATCAAAGCATGGCTTTCTGCCAGAGAACAGAGAGTTATTCTGAATGGCCATTTCTCAGACTGGAAGAGGGTTCTAAAGTGGAATACCCCAGGAATCAATACTTGGCCCTACTCGGTTTATCATTTATATTAAAGATATTGAAGATAACATTCACAGAAAGTTCTGAAATTTGCTGATGATACCAAACTATTTAGACAGATGGATTATATTGAGGATGTTAACATCTTAGAACATGACTTAAATTATCTTGAGAATTGGTCCAACGATTGGCAAATGTTGTTTAACATTGACAAGTGCAAATTCATGCATGTAGG
>JAODAI010137751.1:0-17007 GCA_027575025.1 Scotoplanes globosa | reverse complement strand
ATTTTATTTGCACCATATTGTAGATAAAAATATGCTCTATCAAGACAATATCCTCACTACTATAAGTATAATGCAGGATTTATTTTTCCTTTATTAGTGGCAGCCGTGGCTTGGACGTGCGTTAGGAAGATGGTTTTCCCTTGGGAAATCAAATACAGGGCTCAAAATAACCGGAGGCACCGAAGGCCATGGTCTCTGTGCCCTTCACTTTGGCCCTGATGCCTTCCAAAATAATTGTACACCGAAGGCCAAATTTTGCATTGACTTTATGTGCTATGAAGTGCCCCCTTCGTGGTTATAACTGTCTGCCCTGGTAATCTGGCCATTTTGTCCTTGCTCTTTTCAATTCTTATTTCGAGCCCTGCAGATATCGACTGCAATATTGTTCTCTTTAAATTGGTTGTCCGAATGTTCCGAATGTATGCCCGTGTACTATTACCAGGCTGAAAAGTACCCAATTATACACATACATACAAAGAGAAGTAATCATGGTACAGTGCCTACGAACACACATCTAGGGCTTCAACTCACAATGGGATTATGGGAACCACGCTGACATCACTCACTTGGTCACTTTGACCCTTTGACCAGTGTGAAATTTTAAGGGTTTCAGACGACCAAAATTTTAAATTGGGTAGTCCTTCGGTACTTTTGGTTGTCCTTCATGAGCAGAAATATTAAAATTAACAAAGTTCTGGACAATCATACCAGACTGAAATCACTCAAGAACATGCACAAGTACTACAAAACATGAAAGACAAGTTAACCAAGCAGAAATATACATATTTTTAATTTTAAAAGTTACTTTCTCAAATAAATATTCTTGAAAATTTGGTAGTCCGAAGGACAACCAATATTTTTTTCCTTCCAAATTTGGGTAGTCCTTCCAGAATTCTGGTAGTCTCGGGCAATGGGACGACCCTTAAAATTACACGCTGCTTTGACACCTTTCACCTCAACGTCTCTCACTTCAACGTGGTGTTTGGAGTATGCGTGAGAGGTAGTACCTGTCTGTAGCGGTTAATTATGTAGCAGTTAACCTCATCTGTGTCGGGATGGACTGGCAGCTGGTCCTCCACAATCACTCAACTCTTACCAGTGGCTCCCAGTAGCCATAGTTCATAGGCTAAACCTGGTGAGGGGCGTCCATCGGATGAGGATGTAAAACTGTAGTCCCGGGGCTCAATCTATTCTGTCTCGTAAGTCCATCGGATGAGGTCGTAAATCTGGTCATCTTTTCGCAAAGAGTAGGGAGTTATCCCGGGTGGTCATGGTATGATCTATGTCCTGGGTATATCTACCAATTCCAGATTATTATTTTTTGAAATTATATTTTTTGGCGAGACGGTGGTCCAAAATGTGCTTGGTGTCGGATGTACTCGCACGGAAATCAGTTTCGCGTTTTTATCTCAATACAGGTACATGTATTGAGATGACCTAGTTCTAATATTTTTTCAGCGCTTTGCTCTCATTTCTCGCCCGTTTCTTCCGAAATTTTAGTTTTAATATTTTTCGATTGGCAAAAAATCATGCTTATTTTCGTTTTAAAAAAATCATTGTAAATATGTTTAATCGGCCAATTTTGGGCAAAATTTACACTTTTGTGCTTTGCACACGTCCCTAAAATTGGATCCAATACAACTTCAATGACAGAAGATTTTTTTATATAATAATAATAATAATAATCAACTATGACTAATCAACAAGTGATTCGGGTTACAGGGTTATGATTGGATGGTAAGTATATTTAGATAGACACCAAATCAACCTTGATTTTGATAATCTCCCGATTAGCCGATATTGCTTATCATTTATTGTAATTGTTTCACAGATAACCAGGCATTTAGTGGCGGAGTTGTCGGCGCATGACTTACAATCGCTTGGCGTGGAGGCATTGGGCAAGCAGGCTCTACTTCGATCAAGGTGCAGACTACCCGTCAATGATCAAAATTGTTCTCCAGGTATGATTTGGTTATTGTTCTAATTAGGCCTACTCAGATTATCAATTCAATATTACTAATGCACTTGTCATGCGAGCCCCCTAGTATCCGTGGATAGCGAGGACTGTACCGGAAGACTCCATATAAATCATCAAAGCCAGTCATTTTCATTAGTGGAGTATCAGTCAATATTATATGACCCCCAATAGCTGATCTAGATCAGCTGAAAATGTAACAACTTGAAAAATATTGGAAAATGACGGGGGTATCCCACTGTGTAAGAAATGGGCATTGCCAGTCATTTATATTGGTGGAGCAGCCTACCCTTGCCAGTCGTCCCCAAACCCTACATCAGCTGAATGAAATTTAAAATAATAACAGTTCATTTCTGTATTAATTATAACAATGGTTTTAAGATGCACCATAAACACATTTTGTAAATAACTTGAACATAACAACTGTCCAAAGATAACTTGTGTACAAAGAAGAACAATACGATCGATATAAATTATTTTGAACAATATCTGTGCACATGCCAAACTTCCTGTGCAGAAAATTACCCTTAGAAGCATACAGCTTTTTAATCTATCTAATGTCCAAGTCATCAGTAAGGTCATTACTGATAATATGACCAAGATATTTGTAGTGTTGACCTACAGGAATAATCCTTACTGTAGCGTTTGTATTTTTAATCATTTTTATTTCCAAACTTTGGTAGGCCTTCCAAAAATCAGGTAGTTCTTCTGAAAAATGAGTAAAATTAAAGTGCACAACGGTGCAACTTCAAAATTCCAAAAGACGCCGATTGCGCAGATTAAAATTACTTTGATCATCCAATAAACTGTATAATAGTCCTCTGATTAGTCCGATATGACCACAATAATCAGTCGGGGGCTCTGGCCTGGAGTTATGTAGACAGTGTTATGTCAGACATATTTCTAAGAAATTAAAAGGGAAGGTATTGTGAAGGTATTGGGTAACGGTACTTGTGTTATCCCTGCTTGTATTTACGGGCTTGAGACAGTGGCTCTGTCTGCTCAAGAGCAGCGTCTCCAAATTTGCGAAAATAATTGGATGAGAAAGATTGCTGGGGTTAAGCTACAGCCCCGTCTGGCCTGGTAGATGGGGAGTCTTAACGATTTATCAAGTGCATAACAGTGCATGTGTCTCAACTCAACTCTCAAATGTTTGCAGCCCAGTAGACTGACTATTAATTAATCAATACGCCTGTAACTTTTGTTATCTGAAATCCCTGTAATCCGTATTTCACTTTTCACTCACCCACTTACGTTTTGATTTTCATTTTAATGTTGCAGCCGTTGAAAGACGGAATTTATTTCGGGGTCTGTCTGTGAGGAGACAGCCTGCAATGAAAAGAAAGAAGGATAAAGTGATTACTCTGAAGTTTCTTGCTCTTTCAGAAACATCTGCGGTAATTTTCTCAATATTTTCAATGAAAAGTGTTTATAAAGCATCTAAATCTGAATTGATAACATTGCAGTTTCATCATTAAGGTGATTCCAGTGGTGATTCCACAATGGTTTTGCAAAAAACGATGAAATCCTTTTTGGTTGATACAGGCATATTGGTGGACTATGTTGGATGCAATGAAGTCAGGTTATGTTGTGGCTATGATGTTACAGCCATGTCTTCTAGGAGTAAGGTATTTCTCTAGAGGGGTTGTTGGAATAATCTCCTGGGTAATTTTTTAGCATTGCAGCCACTTTATTAGCGCAGCGCTATTGTAATGAAAGTCACCTCACAGGTACCCAATTATCACCTGGGTAGAGAGAAGCAATCAAGATTAAGTGCCTTGCTTAAGGACACAGAGTGAAATGGTTCTGTCAGTCTTCGAACCAGCAATCCTTGGATCACTAAACCGTAGCTCTAACCACTGCGCCACGACACCTCTCATGGGTCGGTTAAGAAGCCTATTGATTTTGACGTGGAAATCTTCAATATTGACGAGCTGGCGTCGGTTAAGAAGCCTATTGATTTTGACGTGGAAATCTTCAATATTGACGAGCTGGCGGATTTAAACGTGTGCTTACAACAACAACAAAAAATGGTAAGGTCCTAAACCTAACCCTTCGAAAAAAATTGGACCTTGGCTAAAATGATGCTTTATGGCCTAGGGATGGCCCAGGGAAGAAGCCCATCTACTTTCGGTGATGATACCATGCATATTAATGAGTTGGCGTGGCTTATTGCACAACATCGACAAAATTGGCTCGTTAACCCTCTATCTCGAAAACCGTTTGATGGATTGGGTTGATACTTGGCATAGTGATTCTCCATGTGTCAGTGAGGAAACATATTAATATTGGCGTCGGTTACGTGCATATTAATGAGTGGGCGTGGCTTATTGCACAATCTTTAAAAATTGGCTGTTATCACGCTATCTCAAGAACCATTATATGGAGTGGGTTGATACTTGGTGGTTATGCTCCGTGGTTCAGTGAGGAACAGACGAATCCTATTGAAATTGGTGTCGTTGCTGTGCATATTAATAACTGGGCGTGGCATGATGTTGTGGAATTGCTCGTGTCAAGAACAGTGTCACGTATTGGGTTCATACTTGGTATAGTGATGCTCCATCGGTCAGTGAGGAACCCTATTGAAATAGGCGTCCGTTACGTGCATATTAATGAGTGGGCGTGGCTTATTGCGCAATCTTTAAAAATTGGCTTGTTATCACGCTATCTCAAGAACCATTAGATGGAGTGGGTTGATTAACTTGATACTTGGCAGTTATGCTCCGTGGTTCAGTGAGGAACAGAGGAACCCTATTGAAATTGGTATCGTTGCCGTGCATATTTATAACTGGGCGTGGCATGATGTTGTGGAATTGCTCGTTAACACTTTATCTCACGAACAGTGTCACGGATTGGGTTCATACTTGGTGAGGAACGCTATTGAAATTGGTGTCTGTAATGTGCATATCAATGAGTGTGGTCTATTTCAGAATTGCTCAATAACATCTCAATGGCCAGATGAAAATTCAATGAATTACTCAAAAGAAACCACCATGCTGTTAGCATGTTTTTTTGTTATCTCAATACATTACAATGTATGGAGATTATGTCATAGTACGCTAGCAGTTTGAAAGTACTGACGATTTTCAGTAGATGTGTAACTGTATCTCAGGGCTTTAGAGTTTTGACTGGAAATTAGTTCCTAAACTAGCTTACTAAACATAGCCTCAAAACATACTTGTTTTATTATGTCCAAATCGATGTAAAAATGAGTTTTGGAATTTTTATGCAACTATAGCCTCAAAACATACTTGTTTTATTATGTCCAAATCGATGTAAAAATGAGTTTTGGAATTTTTATGCAACTATATCGCAACTGTTTTGAGTTAATGAGTTCATATTTCTGAGTGGCTACTCCCATTTCGCCATATGTCCTGTACGTAGCTTGTCACTCAAGGGTGTGTTAGTTTCATCTCCACGCCCATCTCGGCTTGTTGTTCATTGTATCTGTGTCACTCAAAGAAGGAAGCAATGCACTTTGTGCAAAATCGTGAGTTGGGCTTATTACATTTACAGGTGTGCTTGCCTGTCATTGTATTGGGTTGGGCTTATTACATGTGTGTTTGCCTGTCATTGTAATTGAGTTGGGCTTATATTCGCTCATGTTACCATAAAATGTAGACAGTGTGTTCACGGGCCTACCAGGGTTGTCGCCAACACTGTGAGATTAGCTAAACGTGGGATTCACGCCAATAGCGGACAGTATTTCCTCACCCACCACCCAAAAAGGATATTTATTCTCAAAATATTTTTCCCTAAGTTTTTTTTCTCAAAAAGGATTCTGTACCAGTAGGGCCTAGTTGAATTTATGGTAAGTATTCGCATTAAAGGACAAATAAAGTCTGTATATAATGCAGGTTCATATTATAGAGCATAAAATTATCTACAAAACGGTCCAAACAGCTAAGCAATCGGACATTCCATTCACAAGATATGAAGGGTTGAAGTTGGCAATTAAAAAACTATGGGAGCTGACAATTTGTTAAAAAGGTCTTTTGTCAATACTAAAAGTGACGTCACACCTGGACAAATAGAGCACAAACACGGTATATCAAAAAGTAAAACGTTGATAAAGTTCATACTCCGTTGATTACCGAGTATGAACTTTATCAAAGTCTTACTTACCACAAAAGTTAGTAGACGACCTGAGATCGTTTTCATGTGGAAAATGAAGATTGAATGTCCTTATGCATGGGCAATGTAAAAATTTCACGGAACTGCTTGGTCCTGAAGACGAGTGCCTGGAAATAGTGTGTGGTCCTGAGAGGGTTAAATATCAGTTTCTATCATTCACATCAAATGCATATAGTTGTTTGAGGGAAGCCAACATTAAATATAACCATCTTCCTCTATTTCATGCAGGCATATATACCATCCCAGCATATGACTATGAGATTAGACAGTGCTGGTCTCGGTACGGAGCATGTCGAATTGCTGCAGGACTGTACACCAACGGAGGTCAGAGATGCAATTCACTTGACCTACCCCAAGATAAAGCTCGCCGGGGGGTTTGAGTATTTGAAGGGTAACGCCATCACAAAGAAGCTTGTGTTGATTACATTGCCGTCCGGAGGTTTTGGGGCCAGCCAACTAAAGTCCATAACAAAGCAATCCAAAATATACCTGAGGCCAGTTCAACATGATCTAAGCATGTCGGTCGTATCAGTAAGTACTTTTTCGTATAATGTTACATTAAATTAATAAAATTATGGCTGAGAATTAGTTTCAGATTTCCATGCATTCAATAGATATGTAAACTTACAAAAAACTTCACCTGTTGTATTATTGTAAGATGCAGTTTTGGAATTATGTTTGTATCCATGTATCTTTGTACCCTTACTGACCATCAAATTTGAGTTTGCGAGTTCAAATAATATGTTATATAGAACCCCGTTTTTCAAACTTTTTGAATTGCTGACCCCAAGTTTTACATGTTACTTGCCGCGACCCTCCACTATCTAATCGTAGTGCCACCGTTGGTTGGCGTGGAGCGTACCGAAAACATTTGGGCTAACGGTGCGGCTGAGACTGTGCCGGAAAGGCGGAAACAACACTTTTCAAACCGTTTTTGTTAGCACTATACATGTCATTTTGGGATATATACAGGAAAAAACATTAGGAGTCCAATTTTGTTCTATCAATTTTCAGACTTTTGTGACCATGATTTTTGGGGGGATCCTCAATTTATTTAGGCAACCCTCCAAAATATTTTGAACAATTTACAGCAAACATAATGGAAATAGATCTAAAACTTTGTAAGATGTTTATATAAACTTTGATATGGAGAGAAGGCTCAGTGGTTTGTCTGACCGGTTAGCTCAGTGGATAGAGCGTTATACTTGTGATCGGAAGATCATGAGTTCGAATCCGGAGTGATGATAACTATATTCCAGTGGCTCTAACTGGTATATCAAAGGCGTTGGGTGGCTCATATAACCACTGCGTTGAAAAGGGCCATGAAACGTAATCATCATCAGTGGTTAGGGCAACAGACTGGTGTTTATGAGATAGAAATTATTTTGAATCTCAGCGCTGCTGTCGGCTTGGCATGTAATTAGCTACCGTGTTCCACCAAGGGCCATAGATTGACGTCAGATGGGCATCTGGTCACAAAAGGTTACACCGCTTCTATTAAGCCCTTGCGTGGGGAGTGACAAGACGTTACACAACTTCACGGAGCTGACATTTTTAATGCAATTGATCTGAAAGAAGTATAATGATGAAGTTTGCTTATGGTTTTGACATTAAGATATTTTTTTTGATACCAGCATGCAGTAGTGTGCGGGTATGTTTTTTACACTTATGTGCATTATTGACATCTGCTCGTATATATATATGGTACATCACAAAGAGTAGGTCACATTGAGTTATTATAGACCATGGTCGTGTAGTCTGTAGGTTTTCATTTTGTGCAGGTCTTGCAAGATGAAGACAAGAAACCGGCCTGGAATTAAACAAAGGCCACGGATGCCATGGCCTTGGTATTCTGGCAATGGTCTTGATGTCCTTCAGAATGGCACATTTTTCAAGGCCAAATGGCCTTTGTGCCCTCTCTCATACTTTTTTTTTTGTGTCCTCCATCACAATTTTTTGCATAGTAGTTAAGATTAACTATTGTATTTGGCCTTGGTGCCCTCTAAGATGCATATTTGTGCCCTTTAAACCTGAATAAAATGGCATTGCCCTGCCGCTACCTTATTTCCAGGCCTGAAGAAACCACGTCTTGCATGTCTTTTGATACACTTCCACAGTACATGTAGCTGTGTACATATGTTGGCTTTCCCCATACCTCCTCCACTTATTTGTATTCTGAAATATGTATTGAATTTGAAATTATATTTTGTCAATTGTTTTACAGTTTGAACAAAGAATTTTGTCAAAAATTCATTGTATGGTCATACAATGTTCATGTTTGCCATGCCAGTTCATCGCATAAGTTTGTTGAAATTGTTATATTACTTTACATTTCAGAAAACTCTACATACTGCAACGGAATTAAGAGAAAAATGTAACAGCTGTGGTGCTTTAATTCCACAGACACTACTCCGGAGGCACATTCGAACGTGCATTATGGAGGGAATTGACAGGTATATAATTAATTTTAAAATACAATATAAAAGGTTATTAGCACAGTGGTCAAAGTTATTAGCACAGTGGTCAATGCACTAAAAACTGAACAGTTGGAACGTAGTTAAATTCATTGCCAAAACCTGGTAAATAGTGAATTTTTACAACCCGTGTAGTGAAATATGTGAAAATTTATCAGCGTCACAGCGTATGGCACTAGCATCAACTCGCTCACGTCAATTTCACTATTAATACTGTTGGTGATTATGTTCACCATCCCCCCTCCCCCCTTTAAGTTCCACACCTGCCCCCTTTAAGTTCCATACCCCCCCCTTTAAGTTCCATACCCCCACTCCCCCTTCCCCGCTACCCACCACCCCCTCACACCCCGATGTCCAGACACCCCGATGTCCAGTAGGAAATAATGTGAAATCAAATCACATAGCTAAAAAATATCAGTATGCTGTGTGACTTGACTAAAAAGTGTCTATTGCGCAATTGTGTGGAAGTCCCCGCTATCGCTGGCATACCTTGCTCCATGACTACAACATGTGTATACATTATACTGCTTTATATCACTCACACATGTGTGTAGTACTGTAGCAGCTGTATACTGCTGCTGTAACTGTGTAGTGGTAGTATGCAATAAGGTGTGGCTTATATAATATTGTTGTACATGCAGTAGCAGGCACATCACTGTGTACCATGTACTTTTCAACAGACACCAAGATTTTTTAGGAGAGCAATAAAGTGCTCACCTGAACACTTCTCAGGAGCGGCTTGGAGCGCTATCGCGCCGGCGCTCCTTATAAATGAATGTCTGGTCCAAATAGTTTCGATATTGAGAGAAGACATTAGAGAATATCATGTTTAAGCAATTCAAAGATGTGTAGTCTCCATATATTTTTAGTAATAGGCTTAGCAATATAGCAAAATTTTTTCATGTATATTGCGAACAATATTTAATTATTAACTAGACAGTATACATATTGACATTGTGGAGTACCAGCTCTGCATAGTACTGCTACTATAATGTTGCAAACACAGATACAAGTTTTAGGGGATTGAAAAGAGTGTTGCGATAATTGATTCTTTTTGTTGAAAATCGTGACAACTTTAATGTAGTGTTATTTAACTTCATCATCAGATCTCTAGACGCATTTGACACAGATGGATACTCGAGTGAAGAATTGCCAGTAGTAAGTTTTTTATTGAAATTATTATAACTATTTCACCTTAGTTTGAGAGTAGCGCAATTACATATTGCTCTGTATTTTCCTATGTACTTATATATTGACATACCTCTATATATAAGCCTATACACCTATAATATATGTTATTTATATGTACTATATTCATATATATTTAATAATATATACTATGCCTATTTTATGTACAGCGTTGCACAAATTTGCAACTCTAAGGAAGTTATATAATGAAATTGATGATTGACCATTGACCATCGTGTTTGCAAATCTAATTTTCATATCAAAGTGATCAATTACTTAATTATGAAAGTGAATTTTACGTAATAATTATCATTAAGTCAACATTGTATCGAAATCGACAACCAATTCAACGTAAAAATTGTGCTGATACAAATACAACATTAATATTGTGTTCTTCTGCCACCGTCTGGATGGAGCCCTGGCTTGAAATCATATGAAGCTGTCGTTTTTGGTTTCTTGTCTTAACAAGAAACCTATGCGGTCACATTTATTTGTGTGTGTGTGTGTGTTAAGTTAAGTTAAGTTAAGTTAAGTTGACGCCTGGCTCGTAAACACAGTATCTCAAAAATCGTAGGTCGGATCGTGTTGATCTTGGGCACATTGATACCCTGTGGCCCAGTGAGTAAGCCTATTGTTTTCGGCGGTGATCTCGCCCATATTAAATCTCAAGAAATGGCTCGTGAGCACGATATCTCAAAAACTGTAAATCGGATCAAGTTGATATTGGGCACAGTGATACCTTATAGTCCAATGAGTATGCCTGGCGTTTTCGGCGGTGATCTAATGCATATTAATTAGTGGGCGGGGCTTAATACAAGTAAGATATGTCAGACGACATTACAACATATGGACTAGTGAAGTCACACAATAAATAAGTATTCGTAAATAAAGGAATATTGGTGCCGAAATCAGGACCGAACTTACAACCGTATCTACGTTGTTCTTATTAAATAATAGCAAGTAATAAGTTTATTCCAGCGGTCATATAACTTTGGTAAAACAACGGCCAAGATACATAAAATAACCTGTCTCTTTAAAATATTGTAGGTCATCACTGAAGGCAAAACGAGTAATCTGCCACTGCTACAACCATCGTCATCTGGAACACCAGATAGGACTAGGTAAGCTATGTATGTGTCACAATTGTCATGTGGGCAATTCGGGTTCGTCATTGGAAGTCTGATGTGGTAAATTTATAATGTATTTTTAAAGTTCATCTTGGTAATTTCAAGAAAGGATATATATAATTTTAATAGCTCATGTTTATAATTTACATACCTTGATACTTTATGATAATCCTGATGAGCTCCATTGGAGCTAGATTAGGTTGAAAAGTTCAGATGTGGCGTCACAACTATTCATGATATCGTCCCCCACTTGGCCCATCAACCTCTCAAGCCCATCCCTAAAGGCTACCATATCCGCCTCCCCTCTACCAGTTTGCGGACCATATACTGACATAATACACACCAGTTGATTTCTAATCAAAATCCACATCAAAATTAATCTCCCTTCCCATCTCTCCACTCTCACCACCTCCTTACCCTTCCCTTCTGAAACTATAATACCAACCCCGTTACTCCTGCCATCCCCCCCCCTGCATGGAACAATTTAAAACCACCCGGTAACATCCTCGCCCTATCCCACTTCCACTTCGTCTCTTGCACACAAAAACCTCTATGTTCCTCCTCCCCATCATCTCTACCACTTCCAGGCTCTTCCCTCCCATAGAGCTAACATTAAGGCTCCCTAACCGGGCCTCACAACGCGGCCGATGCCGCCGAATCACTCTCCCAGGATTTTGGAACTTCTCCACCGCTGCCTGGCCAAACGGCACGTCGATTACCCTGGACGCGGTAACCAAATCTGCATCGTTAGTCATTGTACTCATAAAAGGACGGGACAGGATAGCCACACAGCGCTGACCTGTGCGCGTTTTTTAAATCAGAGATCCTACTCCTAGATGGGATGCTAAGAAGCTGCGAACCCCATCCACCCGAGACAAAATAGCCACACAGCGCTGCCCAAGCACTGAGTGCGGTTTTACATCAGAGTTTTCCTTCTCCTAGATGGACTGCCTGCCAAGGCTAAGGAGCACCATCCCCAATACAATATTTAGTAGAGTATCTAAAGTACCAATTGTCAGAATGAGTTGGACACTTGCTTGGTACAGTAATTTTCTGTGGTCTGGCAGATCTGCAACATTAAATAGTGGCTTCTTATTTTTAATGAAGACCCCCTCGTATAGATTCTCTCTAATGATACGTTTAACTCCTTATCTACCACTGCGGTCGCATCGACCGCAGAATCGAACACACATTTTGAAAAAATTATAACTTGAGATCACAACATACCACATACCATGTTAACGGCTTATTAGAAAGAAGACATACAGGGCTTTCATATTGCTTTACTTTTCGAAAGGGGTGGATGTCAGCAAATTGAGGTAAAAACACAGAGAAATTTGTGCTTTTATTTTAATTTTACCAAATTATGATAATTGACACACCGATTTCAGGTCCTCATAGTAAAATCTTCTAAGAATGAAAATTAAATTTTCCAAGTAATTACTACTTCTAAATAATATAAAAGCATATTTATTATGAAAAATCAATGGATACATGAATTTTCTACCTCAAAAGCCTAAAAACATGCCATTTTTGGGAACAAATCTTACGATTATCATGGTCAGGTTTGGAAAATCGTAACTTCAAAACTACATGCACGATTTTTACAAAATAAATATTGACAGAAACCTGAGATACATAAAATTTCAATAAACATAATACGGCTGCACGCGAGGCTAGTGTGAGGCATCCCTCATTCTTTCTAAAATCGATAATAAAATAAAATAAATGGAAAATGTCCAAAAAAAATTATAACGTAGAAGAAGCACTTCAACTGTTATTCCAAGAAGAAAGTTCTCAAGATGCATTCGAAGAATCTCTACCCCTATCCGATTCTGAGGAAGAAGACAGCGATTGCGACCAGGGGGATGCGGAATATGAAGACAGAGAACCGGCAGAAATTGGATCCGCACTATTCAACGTGTTTGGCATACACGACCAAGTACGTTACCATATTTGTTTGTTTGTGTATATTCCACCCCTTGTAACGTTACAAAAAGCTAGGCTGGTATATTATAGGCTACAACTAGCAAGAACACAGCACATTACTAGAATAATGGTGCTTGTATCACATGGCCTAGAGTGTGCACTGAGTACATATATATAATATATGGGTGCACTATTTTGCCATTCCCCCCCCCCATTCCCTGGGTCCAGGGCATAGCGGTCCAGGCTGTATTTTACGTGTCGCATGAAGAACGCGTTCCCTGCATGTAGCCACATCTCAATATATCGTAACATATTATACTTAGCCTTGGCAATCCCCGTGCAAACACAAAATATTACACTAAGCGGGAACTGTACTGCAACTTGCAAGTTCAACGGGATGTTATTTTCACAATATGGCAATATACATTACAGAGCTCCCAAGTGACCCGCATTCGGCGGGTTTGGACCGCCAACGGGACTCAAAATCCGCTGACCCGCTCAGGGCTTTGAATGACCCGCATCCGCAATTTTTTGTATTTTTCCTTTTTTTTTAATTGTTCAGCCCCCATTTTGAGCCCAGTTTTTAAAGAAAATGGTACATGGAGGCCGGAGGCTATGCCCAATTTTGTGCTGATTTTAGCTATGTCAGCTGATTTCTAAATCCGAAAGCGGGCTGCTGGACCCCACGATTCAACGTAAAGCGATGATATATCTGGTCGGTGCCCGGACCTGCATCTCAGCCATTGAAAGTTGGGAGCTATGCATTATAAATGCACAAGTCTTGTCAATTGTAATCCAGGCCCTCTAGTACCCGGGGCTATCTGGGACTTTATCGGGGATGTACGTTTTCAAAACAACACCCACTGCTAGCGCTAACTCACCCGCTAAGCTTGTATAAAATCCCCGAATAGCAGGGCATAATTTCCCCCAGCACATAAAGTCCCCGCATAGCAGAGCATCATTTTCCCGAACATCCCCGCTAAAATAAGTAAAAATCCCGGCATAGAGGCGAAACTGTTTTGCCGCACATCTCCGCTAAAGTCCTGGCACTACTAAGAAAGTGATGTCAGTTTAGTAACACCAACGTCAGACGATGGTGTCTATGGCAAGACAAATGTTCCATAATTAGATAATCTTGGTTTATCGATCGATAAACTAAGATTATCGATCGATAGTCTTGGTTTATCGGTCGATAAACCAAAATTATCTAATTATTGAACAGTTGGCTTTACAAGTCATAGTTGTGCAGCACGCTGCTATGTATACGCTCCTAGACATACAAAGTCTAGCGCGCGTAAAACAATATTTGCAACGTACTGTGTGGTGTAGGCCTACTGTGTGGTGTAGGCCTATTGTGTGGTGTAGGCCTACTGTGTGGTGTACGGCCTACTGTGTGGTGTGGGCCTACTGTATGGTGTACGGCCTACTGTGTGGTGTAGGCCTACTGTGTGGTGATGTGCAGAACCACGTGGTTCGGATTTCATGCAGCTGCGGTTATGGCAGGCCAAATGTTCAATAATTAGATAATCTTGGTTTATCGACAGATAACCCAAGATTATCAAACTATAAACCAAGATTATCGATCGATAAACCAAGATTATCGATCGATAATCTTGGTTTCTCGCTCGATAAACCAAGATTATTTTATTATTGAACATTTGGCTTGCCATAGGTGTCCGCCTCACCGACAACCTTTCTCGTTTGCGAGGTATTTTATAAGTGTGTATAGTATCCACGCTATACAGTATTCTGCAATTGCAATATGATATGTACCCACACAATGCAGCGTCTGGCCTTGCAGGAAGGCTATATTTGTATTTGATTTTG
Source organism: Scotoplanes globosa (assembly GCA_027575025.1). Lineage (NCBI taxonomy): Eukaryota > Metazoa > Echinodermata > Holothuroidea > Elasipodida > Elpidiidae > Scotoplanes > Scotoplanes globosa. The sequence goes on along the minus strand of JAODAI010137751.1, from coordinate 2,353 downwards.
AAATCAAAAATTTATAATCATTTATATATAATTTATAATGTGCACTTGTCAATTGTAATGACTCATCCTACACGCATGACAATGAAATTCAGTGTGACATTATAATCAGTAATAACCACTAGTTTGGTGTTTGCATAGTACAAAACAAGACAAGAGCTTGTTTTTTCTTAATTTCAAAAATAATTAACGGTAGGCCTAATAAGAAAATGCCCAGTTTTTTAGAAAATGAAGCCAAAGGTTGCTACACCGCCATTGGACTTGTGGTTGCAAGGTGGGGTTTTGATTACGGACTGATGATGATTATATTACAGCACTCTAAAAGTGGTAATGGTTTATATCAAAGGGTTTGGGTGGCTCATATAATCTAGACGTTGAAAAGGGTCAGGGTATCTAATCAATCAATCATATTATTTAAAAATAAATGTAAAAATAATGATAAAAATGTCCCAGTTTTTTAAGAAAATGGTAAAGTAACGCCGAAGGCTACGCCCATTTATTTACATATTTTAGCTTGTCCTATTTTTGAAATTCTATATTTAAAAAAAAGAGCTAAGTTTTTTAAGAAAATGGTAACGTAACGCCGAAGGCTCTGCTCGTCTTTTACATATTTTAGCTGCTACACCTTGCCCTATTTTCCTGATTTCATCTAATATTCTACATTAATCGGCAAATACTGCATTTTTGATTCAGTATATTCCATCAGCAGCCCCTCTCCAAGCTACAGTATATGTCTAAATGTTGTTGCTTTTTATTTATTTTTATATGGTGAGATCACGTACTGTACTATTTGGAACATGTATGTTTTCGTACGCCGAATATACAAAATGAAGTACCGTAGTGGTGTTGTATTTTTCAAACCGCATTCCTTGCTATTGCATTACCTCTGCCTCATTGAATTTCTAACATTAGTTATGTCACATGTGTGTCTTTGCATTGCACATGTAGGCTCACTCACATCAATTATTTTTTTTTATTATTATTTTGTTTCTTACAGGATGATGCAGAGGCGGAATCACCTAGTCGAACATCCAGGCCACTCACAGAGCCAGTGACTCCAAAGCAGAAACGGGTAAGGCAAGACAATGAAGACACTATCGCTATTCCCGCCGTCACTCTCAGCCCTCATGCTAACTATTCTGCTGACAATCGCATCTCTCCTGCCAACCGTCATGCCATCACTGTCACTCCTCCCGCCAACCGTCATGCTATCACTGTCACTCCTCCCGCCAACCGTCATGCCATCACTGTCACTCCTCCCGTCAACCGTCATGCCATCACTGTCACTCCTCCCGCCATCCGTCATGCCATCACTGTCACTCCTACCGCCATCCGTCATGCCATCACTGTCATTCCTCCCGTCATCCATCATGCCATCACTGTCACTCCTCCCGCCATCCGTCATGCCATCACTGTCACTCCTCCCGCCAACCGTCATGATGTATTTCGTACCCCTCCCGCCAACATTCCTGTCATCAAGCGTCCCGTTCCAGCCGTCGATATCACTCCTCCCGCCAACCATCATGATGTATTTCGTACCATCAACCTTCCTGTCTTCAGCCGTCCAGTTCGAGGCGTCACTGTCACCCCTCCCGCCAATCGTCCTGTTCCAGTCTTCCCTCGCACACCTCTTGCCAACCATGCTGTTCTTGATAACAATCACATCCCTCCCACCAATCATGTTCCTGTAGTCGCACCCCAACTAAAAAGGAACCGTGGACGACCGCCTACTCCAGAGGGTCCAGCAATCCCACCACCACCTAGAAGACCAGCTGCCGCCCCTCCTGTAGTAAACGCTGCTTCCATCCGTCTGTTCCGGGAGAGATCTAAAGTCCGTCTTGAAAAGATAAAGGCTTTTCCAGGACTAAGGACGCTGACTGCTCTTCAAGCTCGTCAACAGTGGAGTTTACTGCAGGAGGAGGAACAACAGCGCAGTATCCACTTCGGCGACTGGATTTGGGAGGACTGCATAGACGAAGAGGTTAGTTGTAAAATATGCGTTTGTTGAACTGGTCAGAGTATGCCCAAAATATATTTTGCATCCCCCCACCCTCCCCCAGTGTTTCCGCTAAATATTTGTTGAGGAATGTAGCTAAATTGTTACTTCAATGTGTTCTATTGTATGAAATGACACTATTTGGGTTGATGTAATATAAAAAAATAGGAAAAAAGTACTAAAAAAAAAAATCGAGAGAATCCCCCTCTCCCCAAAATGGGGGGGGGGGATAACCCCCATCTTAGCGGGAATCTCGTAATCACGCACCTTAGCGGAAACACAGCACTGCATAACAGCAAGGACTCTAGCAAGACACTATAGATGCAAGAAGGATCACGTAGACAGTTAGTGGATATTTAT
>JAODAI010137640.1:0-11120 GCA_027575025.1 Scotoplanes globosa | reverse complement strand
TAGTAGGTTGTGGATGCATAAAACTATAATTATAATTAAAATCGCCCATTAAATCTTAAATTTGACACCGCATAATTAGTAAAGACCTATAATATCACAACAACAAGCAAATCAGCGAAACAAGCTCGAATCGGGTGACAGTAATTAAGACAACATACAATACTACTCTATTATATAATGAATTCAGTACGAAGTACAGTATGTTACACATTGATGTTTGTTAACTCAATATTTCCTGTCGTTTTGAGTATAAAATTAAATAAAAAAATAAGAAAACGAACAATTGGCATATCTTCATTAGCCCAAACTCGGACTAACTCTCTGAGATCTGAGATGATATGCCCATCTAGCCAACGAAAATTATGTTTGGTGAATTCAATTTATTCAAATTATATTCTTGAGTTCGACAAACTACTGGCTGCGTTTACAACAAAGTACAAAATTTAGGTGGCATACGTGTATTATTATTTATATTTAGTTGATAAAACGGTCACTCTATATATTACTCGCAATCATCGATTGAATATCTTCTATTTTAAATTTATAAAAAAATATATTAATATTAATTAACCTAATTAGTACCGGTATTCATGTATACTTATGTCTTAAAGTGCAGTCTACGTTAGTTGTGGACAAGCGACAAGTCAACCGCAAAACGAACTTTTAGCACCATCCCATTACGTGACTAGATCGACGTGAAGAAGTTCAACGTAATTGTGGTCCGAATAGTCATGTTGTAGATAAAACGCCGAATTTTCATAAACTCAACCGAATTGGAATGCCAACGTACTCTGTGGGCTTATAATTTAACTTGACAATTTACAAGCAGTATACTTATATAAGTATACCGTGTTCCTTTCCTCGTACTACAAATTAGCTCCCCCGCGGTGTGTATAATGTCAATCAACTTTTCCACTTTCACAACTATCCACATTATATCATGCATGACTGTCAAATTATCATTCGTACGTCTGACCACCCTCTCTAGAATAACAATAAATCAACTCTCTTATAATTATATCTTGTGCCCTTTCTTGCACTTTCTTCCCAGAAGACTGTGACTCAACGGACACGAAGCCACCCTCTCGACCACACAGCACCAGTACCGCACATACCGCCAGTCGCTCCCCCGCCATGACGGAAACGCTCTCGTCAACGACAGCGGGAACGACAGGCCCCCGGAAGAAGCGGTCACGCGCCGCATTCTCTCACGCCCAGGTCTTTGAACTCGAGAGGCGATTCAGACACCAGCGATACCTGTCCGGTCCCGAGCGGGGCGACCTGGCAGCCGCCCTGAAACTCACCGAACAGCAGATCAAAATCTGGTTCCAGAACCGACGCTACAAGACGAAGAGGAAGCAGCTCGCCACTGAGATCATGTCGCCGTCGCCCGCCAAGAAGGTCGCCGTAAAGGTGCTCTTCCGCGACAGTCCGTACCAGCCCCTTCCCGCCGCATACCCGGACCCGATCCTGGCGCAGGCGCAGATGTGCCCGCCCATGGGATTTTTCCCGCCATTCTTCCAACTCACTCACCCCATTCATCCGACAATGGTGTTCGGCCAGTAATAATTAATTACAGAAAAGTATTGATTTGATAAGCAGATCTGTATCTAGAAATGTCTGCAGATTCTCAGAAAATATAAATAATTTAGTGGCTGTCAACATTGCCACAGCAGAGTAGCCACTATGTGCAGGACAGTCTATGGATGACCTGTATACAATAATGGGTGGTGACAATGAACTTGTAGTTGAAAACTTGAAGTTGGTTAATGGTCGTGGTTATAATTATTAGCAGGTCCGTTGGTCAACCCTTTTATGCCATCATATTGTTATTAGTCACTCGTAATTCACTTAGCTTTCATAGCCTACTGTATTCTCTAATGGTAATATATTTGCAGCATGTACCACAGGTTGCTTGTTGCGGCAGACTCCCCGGTCTATGCACAGTTCACTGATCTAGGGTTGAACAGGTCAACCGGTACTCATATCGGACCAGCTATACAACCCCATACAAAAATACACCTGTATTGGCTTTTTTATTAATTTAAAATGACGCTACATTTATACCAAAAATACACATGTATTGTCATTTTTTATTAATTTAAAAATGACGCTAGGGCCAAATCGTCCCGTGCCTATAGGTACAGTGCTGGCCTACGTCTTTAATAGTGAATCGACCATCGGTCTTTGTAGTCGCGGTGTATTTATCGGTGATGATTGTATTCCAGTGGCTCCTCCAATGGTCATATCGCAGGCTTTGAGTGGCACATATAACCTCTGTGTTGAAGGGCCCATAAACATAATGTCATGGTGTGTGGTGATGACCTATACCACTTCCGGTGACTGTATATGATGCGGTTGTTAAAAGCGCGCCAATACAATCGGATACTTATTTTTCAAAAGTATGAACCTAATATAATTTGTCAATGCTTCATACGGCCATGAGCGTTGGAATTTAGAACTCGTTCTTCCCTTGCCCCTCGATGACGTCACTATCGTTCGTTAATTTAATTAATGTACGACCTACCGCAGTATTTAAGAAGTATTTAATGCATGAGACAAACGTTCAACGATATATTACATAATCACGATCAATATGATTGCTAGCAAATACTAATTAGTTAGCACTTTAGGTATCGTTTTGTATTATTGGGCAACAGAGGACACCCTATTGACGTATTGTAATACTATACTAATCCACCATAGATCATAATTTTGGTCGGTTGACATAGCGCACACAGACTCGTGTTCACCCGTTGATATAGGTTCGATTACTACACAGTGATAATGACTATATTCCAGTGGTTCGAAAGTACTGGAATATCAAAGACTTTGGGTGGCTCATATAATTATAGACCGTCTCCTGTTATTGAAAAGGGCCGTGAGACACAATCAATCAATGGCTATATGCTTAGACTTACTGAGTACCGTGTGCATATGGTCACACCTCCTCTGATGACTGAGCAGCGATTTGTCAAAACTACACACGGTGTACTTTGGAGGAAAAAAATCCTGACAATTGTTACGCTCACCCAGCAAATACAGAAATATTTCAGAAACGCTTTCAAAACATTTCAGAAAACGTTTTAAAAGTATAATAATTGTATTATAACGTTTTGTGCTTGTTTATAAGGCGAATAGCCTAATAATAATAGTACGAACACATTTCAGAAACATTTTCAATGATTTTTTCGAGATTAAAAAAATATACAATTATTATTTTTCACCGGCCACATAATTGGTATTATTCTAAAATATTTATTACAACGTTTTAATTGTTTAAAAAAAATCATCGAAAATTGTTCATACCAACTGACATTAACCTATACATGCACCGCATTTCATATTCTAAAAACATTTTCTGGAACATTTTCTGAATATTTCGTAAACGTTTTGTGCATGTTTATAAGGCCGTAGGCCAATCCATTAATGTTTGGTTCTCTCCTCCCTTCTCCCCGTGACTTATTATCGTAACATGTCTTGTCAGCTAAGTGTTACTATTGAAATCATAACGTACAACATTATATGCAGAGAGGGTCCTCGTGGGTTGATGACATCATTGATATGTTTATTCCTGCCTGGCGGCGGACGGCGATTGCCGTTGGCGTATTCAGACTCATAAAACACTAATATGTTTACCTTGTTGAACGCCTACAGTAAACAACCCGGGGCCCTCCACATGGGCACTTCCGATTGAATAACGCTTCGCGGCATTCTTCATACGGCAACAACGGGATTTGAAACATCATATGTATATCCTCCCATATAAAATGATGAGGCTAGTAGTAGTATATATGGTGGGCTTTTGAGCTGCTCCCTGATCACAATATTCCAGTGGCTCTAACTGGTACATCAAAGGCTTTGGGTGGCTCATATAACCACTGCGTTGAGAAGGGCCAGGAAACATATTCATTCATTCATTAATCAAAATATGGAGCTACTAAACATCGTGGTAAATGTGAATGCCTGTATTTATATCTTCCCAATGAATGTCATTTATTGCACTATATATACCACTATATGTACCACTGCATTAACATTGCCCATGGAGGGAATTGCTATCATAGCAGAGATTTTTTTTAAGTTGCAACATTTTAAGCAATAACTAATATAAATCATATCATGTTTTTGATGACAGGAATCGCGGGACAACGGGTGCCGACAATACCCGGGCAAACTAACATTTCCCTCCAGGACGCGTAATTAACTTAGTTTCCGACCACACCAGGGTAAAGTAGCAAAATAAACAAAATGTTCCACAATTTTCGAAGAAGGCTGTGATGCAGGGGCGGTTAAATCCAATTTTGGTTCCCTTTGAAGGACTCGGAATTGACGTTGATCTTTCAGAATCTCTGACGATGAAAGTGTCGAAAACTGTAACAGAAAATGGTTTGGGACAAGTTGTGGGTATTGTCGATTTTCATGAATATGATTGGTCAAAGATCAAATTATCCTGGTGTGTAGCCTGTAGTAAAATACGCTTCATGGACGGATCTAATAATATGCATAATATACATAGTTTTTTATAAGAAACTACAGAGACAGGCCTTTCTTATCTTTTTCCGATTTTACTGCTAAAAGTTTCTTAGCAGTTTCTTATTTTTTACTTTCAAAGAACATCGTATATTTGACAATGTTCTGCAAAAAGGTGTTAAATTAAACAGATGCACATAGTTAATGCTGATTTTAAGACTTGATATAACAAAATACTGTGTATATTGTACACACCATAGCGCAAGATGCCAGTTATTAGGATTGCCAGATGCTAAAAATTACAGTGGCTCTAACTGGTACATCAAAGGTTTTAGGTGGCTCATATAACCACTGCGTTGAAAAGGGCCAGGAAACCTATTCATTCATTCATGCTAAAAATGTGGAAGTTCTTAATGAATTTATATTTTGTAGGTCTAATAAAGGTTTCTTCCTATTTTGTCTACTAGTAGTATACTTGTTTACAATAAACTCTTCTATAAGAAACTATACTACTAGAGGCCAAAAAGTTAAGAAACTTTTAGTACCGTATACTATACATTGAAAATCATTAAGAAAATCCAGCAATTTTAGTATACTGAAAATTATAATAAACCGCTTGTTTCGTTGTATAATATATACTCAGTATTTTGTTATATAGTTTTGAAATCACCAATAACCTATTTGTATCAATAATTTTAATACCTAAATGTCTTGCACAAGATTGTATATTATACGATGTTGTTCGATAGCAAAAAATAAGAAATTGCCAAGAAACTTTTAGTAGTAAAATCCAGTAAAATTTCTGAAACTGTTTAGTACTATGGCCTGACCCAACTTTTTTTTATAAAAGTGTTGTTGCTAAGAGTTTCTTATAAAAACGTTTATATTATACATATAATTATCATGGTAAATATATATATATTATGTACAATACATTAATTTACTAAATAACACCAAACAGGGCCTATAATCTGCATACATGTATAAAATACATACACTTATACATACAATATACATAATATATCAAATATATATACAAACGCATTTAAAGTCTAGATAAGCTCATCATCGTCACTGGAGAGTCGAGTCCCTTTAATAAAGTTGACAAGTTTGTTACCAGGCGTAAAAATGTAATCATCCGCAATTATATGTCATTCCGGGTTTTGTTCTACATGACAATGGGCCGGGTGTGTATGTCACAATGAAATTTAAGATAAATATACAATTCGTCAATGTTCCGTTCAAGAGCCTATTTTGAACTTTTTGACAAATCCTTTTGTATACAAACCGGGTGGGCCCTTCAGTTCCAGAAACAGACTTCTCCCTCCTCCAGTCCATCAACCCCCGACGTCAGATTTTACCACTAACAGGTTTATGTCAACTGTCAAAAGAGCTAAACTTCGTCTTGGTTCTCAATGTTTATAATTCACTTTTCACCGTCTCAAAAGTTCAGCAATAAACGACGAAAGGTTAAGTAGAACATAACAAATCGTCAAAAACCTTTTGATAAAAGCAATATCTTATATAGTTTTGTATAATGCATTTTGATGTGGGCCATCATACCTGTAGCTGCCTGCCTGAAACGTGGAGTACTTGATCGATCGAGTTCGTACGTGCATCGAAGCTTTATGGCCTATGTGTTTTGTTGTGAAAGTAAAATAATATGCCTTAACCTTGACATTAGTATCTAGTAATGAAAACCAGTTAGTTGTCATACATATTAACTGGCAGTTTATACTTCGTTATTAACGAATGTTTTCCACGAAGAATCCACTGGTGTTCAACACATGGGAATGGTGACCGCATGTTACCATTATTATTATTGGTACGTAGTCCCCCCCCCCAAATAGGGGTCTGCTGCAGTGTCGTCCCGAGGCTGGTGCATGGCTGGGGTGTTGTAAGCCATACATCCATGGCAGTGGTTTCTCATCGCGGAAAGACTGAATACCAGCAGCGACCTCAATAGATCATCATATGATATGGTTGCACCAATAATTACACGGTCATTACAATTTGCCTTAATATGTTTCATATATTTGGGGATATAAATCAAGTTTGCCTTATGTTTGGTATATTTCGAGAGATAAATCAGGGGACTAACTGTTCTGTTTATAATCTTCATGCTATATCACCCAGTATATATAAGCTCGTTGTTTCCCGTCCTCCGCATGGTGAAACGATGTTTGCTTACATAAAAACCCACACCGCCCAAATTGTCTTTTAAAATCATAACTTCACCGTTGACACGATGGGTGGTAAGTATAGTGTGGTGACGCTTCACGAACAGCATGGTGTATCAATTCTCAAAATCATTGGTTGATTTTATCATACCCCGTAAATAATTCATAGAAGACGCCCGTCATTATGGCTCCAGATACTTTCAAATGCTTTCCAAAATGACTTAGGTTCTCACTTTTTACCCAAGTTGAGAAGTGTCAATGGTTTACAATTGTGGAATGGTTGGTACACTCTAAAAACAAAGGAGTGAGAATTCACTATTCAAGAGTGGTCCCTGGATACACTCCTTAAAATAGTGAGTTCTCACTCGTAAAAGAGTGAGTTCTCACTCGTAAAAGAGTGGATATATATATAATAGTCCAGACCAACTCTTTTACGAGTGAGAACTCACTCTTTTTAAGGAGGGTAACGCCAGGGACCACTCTTAAAGAGTGAATTCTCACTCTTTTGTTTTTAGAGTGTATATATGAAATTAACCCCAAGTATGTACCCCAAGCATTGTATCAAAACTTCAGCTATATTGACAAAAAATAAAAAAATATATTTTGAGATTATTTTCAGTATAGCAGCTATAGCTATATTGTATTACATTTAGATTAATCTAAATATCAAGTGCCAGGTATGTAGCCTATGTTCCTTCGTTGAGCTATAGGCCTATAAGTTTCCCAAACATCTGGCATATTAATTTTTAACTTCAAAGTTTATTTTGAGAAAAACTGTGTTACCAATAACACTAATTTTGTGATAAAACCGTTGAAAAAATTTCATTCATTTTTTGGTGTAATTTGTATATAATTATACTTACCGAAAAAAAACTAAGTACATTGATGACTATTCTCGTTATAATAACAAAATGTTTACTTTAGATCATATTTGAACTTAACATTTGTCTGTGCATACACATCGGGTGTTACGAAAACACAGACCTTGAAAACACATACCCCAGACCCCAAATATAAACGTACAGGGTCTGTGTTTTCTCCTAGAAGTTTGGTACAGGGTCTGTGTTTTTCAGGTCTCGAAAACACAGACCCTCGTCGGTTATCTTTGCAGTCTGTGGTCTTTTGTTTCGAGGTCGGTGTTTACGGAACACCCCATACATGTCCAATGATGTGTGGAATATCGGTGTTATATTCCGACACGTCATACCGAAGAAAATAACACGGGTAGGGTGTTTTACGCACGGAACAATCCATCGTTTCACAAATCCGAAAGTTATATAGATGGCGCTATTTAAAAACTATGAGTTGTCGACCACAGTGATGAAGTCGAACAACAAACCGAGTATGTTTCCTGGGTGAAATCGATGATGCTTTTCTATTTCCAATGACATTTTAGCAACATCACCGTAAAGTATTAGTAACCCATCTGTAACGACAAAATAATGTAACTTGAAAGGACAGTTTAAAATTGTAAATGTCGAAGCCTAGTTATTTTAAAAATTACAATAAGGTATAGCAATGTTCACCATTGTTAAACTTAGATATCCTACGAACTGAAACAGTTCTGCTTTACAGCCTAGTGTATCTGTCCTGATCTGTTGTGTTACGCGATGTTCAAAACTGAATTGTATAATTGTCCATAATGTAAGATATTTGAAAAATATGTTTTATAATGAATGTAAATAACATTGGCCTAGCAAAGTGTACAGATTACGATATAAATATAACGAAGTCATTATACCTGAACATAGTTGTTGCATCATTTGTGTTTCTTTGTGAATATAATTGGTTGTTACTATAGGAATAGGCTTGTGAAGAGAACATCGTCATTACATTATGGTCTCCATAGGTTATATATATTATGTATACTACTTATATATATACATATATCATACAGTTCTGTAACATTATATTATGTATATGTATTATATTATGCTAATCACCCCCATATATGCTAATCACCCCATCACCAAAATGCTTAGCGCACTACCCTGTCTGGGCCTAATATTAACCCCAAACTCTTCGGACACCCAAACCAAACAACCTTCATAGAGCTATAGGCCCTCCAGCATCCTGAATTCCGCTTCAGGGACTCCCATGTACCTCAACGCAGACAGGTAGACATAACTAATCCCTTAGGAACCGTATCAAATGCCTATTAAATCATATATTCAGTATGTGAAAAGTGGTATATAATCGTAATTATATAAATTAACACACGCCCTCAGGAGGTCAGGATCTTTTAAACTGCACAATTAACTTATTGATTAAATCAAGTACCGGAAACCTTTTCCGTTTGAACAAGAAAATCCGAGAGAGAGAATAATTCTGGGACCAAGGGGATTCGAACCCTCCACCTCACGCTTACCAGGCACCTAATTTGGCTACAGGATACATTGATTTTCGAATTAGAATGTTTGATTATAAATACCACTGGCAACCGGATTCCCCTTTCTACGAGTGGTTTCAGTTCGACAATCGGTTCTTGATATGTTTTCGAATCGGGCATGGCGTATATATACGTCAATATACTGTAAAAACACATTGGTCAAATTTGACCAAGTCTTGGTCAACTATGCACCGAAATTTGGTCAAAGTTTGTGTGCAATTTCCAATTGAAATTTTTGGCCATATAGTTGACCCATTATTGGTGAAATTTGACCACTGTGTATACAGGTAACGGTTATGCATCAAACCAAATAATGTTCGAAATAGCAATGGAAATTTTGACCAAATTTGGTTCGGTGCATAGTTGACCAAGACTTGGTCAAATTTGAGCAATGTGTTTCTACAGTGTAGGCCTACCCATACAGACGCCGATATCACCATTATATACATATATTTCTTTCAAGTTATAGACAACAAATCAACAAGTTAAAGATTTGAAGGACATTTTCGCGTCAATTATTGAGTGCTCATCATCGCTGCATGCTTCCGCCGATTCTTCTTTATCCGTGCCATAAAAACTCGGCATAGACGGTAAATCCATGTAATATGGAGGCCCTATATTTCTACGGCTTAACAGTTTTGTACCAGTTACGCAATACCATGCGTACCGAGTACGTACTTTAGTTAGGTAACTGATGCCAGACTGACACCATACAAAATCGAAACCGTAACGTAATAGTTTGGAAACTGTTACGCCCAACTTTATGTAGAGGTTCTACACGTGATGTCATTTCATCCAATTTAGCGGTATTATGATATAAAAATACCCTTGGTAATGGCGCATAGCTATTGCTGATTGGCTGATTAAGAGACGACGATTGGCTGTTAATAATATCACCTGTTACGTATTATTTATATACAACAGATACAAACGTGTTACATAGCATTTCTAGGGTAAAATAATAGCACGTAGAATTATGACATCATACATACATCACCATCTACGCATGGCATGCCCAATGTGCAATAATTTGATAAACTTTGTTTATGTCAGATAAACTTTTCACCCATAAACTGAGGTTATCAACAGATAAACTAGGTTGATCGATAAACAGTGTTCATCGATAAACGGTGTTTTTCAGAAAAAACTTTGTTTTGCTGATGTAATACAATGTTTCACAGATAAGCCAAGTTTATCGATAAACAAAGTGTATCGATAAACTCAGTTTATCAACTGATTAACTATGTTCATCTAAATTAACCATGTTTTTCATCAGCTAAACAGGGTTTATCGATAATCTTTATCGATAAACTATATGTATCGATAAACTAATAAACTAAGTTTATCAGCTGATAAACTTTGTTTATCTGAATTAACTATAATTATCAGCAAGCCCAATATGCAATAACTAGATATAAACAGTGTTTATCGATAAACTCAGTTTATCCAAGAACACTGTTTATCGATAGAATGGGTTTACCATAAACTTAGTTTATCAAATGAAAAACCATGTATATCGATAAACAGTGTTTTTCGATAAACTGAGTTTATCGATAAACACTGTTTAACTAATAATTGAACATTGGGGTTGCCGTATACGCAAATTAGTGGTTTGGGCGTACAAATCATGACATATTTTCATGAACTTGCTACGCCGGACTGCTCGTGGTACGGCATCTCAAAAAACATCTATATGTCAAATTGAGTTGATACTTTAAGTGATACAGTATACCACAGTCAATACATATGTTTACTGTTTTACACGGTGATGATGATATAGTTCATATTAATTCGTTGTCTGGGTTTATTGTACACATTTATATTGTGCTTAATAATTCCTCTCGTTGTTCCGTTGTTTGCTATACGCCGGTCGTTGGTCTGCTTGTCCAGTCTAGTCGAAGAGTGGAACTATATATACTTGGAATATATTTGGCTTTGGCTGTGTGATCTTACTAACAGGGGTTACATTTCTGATGACGGTGACTATATTCATGACATTTTATCGGACTGGATGTTTGATACATTATCACGATGGTGTAGATCTCTTTACTACAATGGATGAGGTGGTTTTGGGGTTG
>JAODAI010137529.1:0-11120 GCA_027575025.1 Scotoplanes globosa | reverse complement strand
ATAATATACATATACAAATGCGCGATCGAAAATCGGCAAATAGAATGTTCTAAAATTATATATTTTCAACATTTGTTATATTTACATTTTCAAATATTTAGAAAGTGTGTCACGTGGCACCGCTACTGGGCATCTTTAAAGACTGCAACAATACTTCCTAGTTCCCGGGGGGACGGCGATTTTAATCGACATTAATTATGGTAATGACCTGTGAAGAAGAATGAATGAATGAATTAATTGGTTTCCTGACCCTTTTCAACGCAAATGTTATATGGAGCCACCCAGAGCCTTTGGTATACCAGTTAGAGCCACTGGAATATAATCATCATCACTCCGGGTTCGAACTCATGACTTTGCGATCATAAGTCCAACGCTTTATCAAGGATCGAGTCATCAGTATACCATGATATTTATAATTTAACAGACATCACCCCAAAACAGAAAGCACAATTAGCACTAGGACGGTAAGCTAAGTATGTTAGGCGGTAACTAACAACCCCCACCCCTATGAATTAACAGTCTTGTCAGATGCATATTTATAATTCATTTGAAAGATAATAAAATTTGCTCCAAAAATTGTGCAGATCCAACCATATTTTGTTTATGTTTTTTTAATTAATACAAGCAACCAAAAATTAATTTTCACACATATTTATCATTTTGCATTGATTAATTATAAACCTAAAAATAATTACATAGTAGAATATTGTTATGTTTTTCTTCAGATTGACAAATTATGGGACAACAACAATTAATTAAATAAACAATATAGTGACAACTTCAAATGAGATCGTAGAAATGGCAGATAGCGATCCATTGGGAATTCAATGGTTAAATTAGACAGCAATGTTCAGTACTTCCTAGTTCCCCGGGGGATGGTAATTTAAATTGTCATTTTAAACTATAGTTATAATCTGTGAAAATGGGAGTCATCGGTAGGCCTCTACCGTGATACTGTACATGTATATTTTAATCTAACAGACATATCACACAAAAACTGAAAATATGCTACGCTTTGAATGGAAGACGAGATCCATAGCCTACAGTGTAGTGTGTTTAATAAATACTTTATTGCCATGGCAACCTAACATTCGTCAACTAATTGGTATTGGTATATCGGCACGCACTAAAATAAATTGTGGTTTTAATTGAAACCGATAGGACAATTTCAGAGTTCAAAGACCGCGTATAGATGGCCTAAAAGTAGTAAACTGTAATGATCTTAAACAGTTGCTGTAGATACCGACTGTAAGCCGTGGCACAAAGGAGAGGAGAATGGCGACACCTGATATTCACCGGTGGAGGAGACGCATGGCATGTGTATAGTGCTGAAATATCGGCCGTGCAGTGAATCGATGATGATGACAGTACGACAGTATCATGCATAAATTATAACGTGGGATGTTTGTATGTTTGGAAGTTTGTCAATCAAAGGCATTTTTAATACGGCTCCTTGGTCCACACTTATATCGGCGTATGTAGCTCGATCCGAAAAGTGACCCAATAAGCTTATTTGATCGATTCACAATATCCTAAATTTTGGGCCCAAAACATGCTTTTTAGCCGAGTAATTCCATAGGGCGGTGTGGTCGATTCAATTGATGGTCTATTCGATTAACAACTCGATGGACCCATCGATGGTCTATCTATTCTATGAACAACTCGAAGGACCAATCGATGGTCTATTCGATGAACAAATCGATGGACTGATCGATGGACTAATCGATGGTCTATTCGACGAAGAAATCGCTGGACTGATCGATGGACTAACATGCGTGTAAACACATGATCAGCTGTGGTGAACACGCAGTAAGTGAAACAATATACAGGATTTTGTATTGGTGACATGTCATCACTGCACTGTACGCGTCGAGTCCGACAGAACTATACATACAACATTGCATGCGTGTAAAAACATGCTAGGCTAATTTTCTATTGTTGTGGTTTGTGTGTAACACTAACACGCACTATATACAACATTACATGCGTGGAGGTATATGTGACCTGGTACCACGAAAACGGCGTAAAGTCGTGCATGTTCATTTGGAGATAAATGCACCTACAAAAAAATACGGAAAAAAAATAATATGGAAAAAAAGAAAATATTTTTAACTAGGCCTACTCAAAATACATACCGCAGTGACAACAATGCCATATGTTACGATGTCGTTTCAACTATGGTCGACGACCATATAATGGGTATGGAAACCACTAGTTACTTATTGTTTGTTGCAGTTTGAACCAACAAAATACACATTTTTTCAGTTTCATAATATTCCACCATTTTATGATAGACGTTGTCTCACTTAATCCAAACCTACACAAATTATATATCATTTTAAAGATATTGAGCTGTATAATTCAAATATCCAATAAACTCATTTCTCAAAAAAAATACTTTACGCTGCTATCGTGGTACCAGGTCACATATGTGCAACTAGAGAAAAGTGCCCCAGGACACCATTGCCGTATACATGCGACGATATAGTAAATTCAGTTTATTTATCTTTTCCACATTTGAATCACCCCATGTGACATTCAAACCGGTTTCAAACAATTTATCACACAATTTGCCATCTAATGATGCACAGCTTCACACCGGTTGACATTGAAAAATTACAATTTATCAGACTTACAAAATGGGAAATGCAGTTCTTCGTGGAACATGCATGCATGGTGTTAATGTTAAGACTTTGGCAGTGCGATGGGGAGGCTTGTACAACAAATATAAAGGTATATAAAAGGGAGGGAAGTATTCCAAGGGACTGGAAGACTGACCTGATTGGCTCTATTTGGGAGCATGACCCAGAAAAATACTGGGGTATAACACTGTCATTACATGTTTTTAAAAGCTTCTGGAAAGGATTTTGGATAGAAAAATTAGATCTTAGAGTTGAAACGGAGATCGGAGAGGAACAGCAGGGGTTTCGGAGGGGAAGAGGGACAAGTGATGGGCTGTTCTCACTTAGGCGGCTAGTGGAAAATAAATTGGAGGTGAAAGGAAGTATGGCATTGGGTTTTGTGGATTTGGAGAAGGCCTATACTATAATACGGTTCCCTACGGAATTAGTTATGTCTATGTTGAGGTTGATAGGTGTCCCTGAAGCGGAAGTCAGGATGATGGAGGGCCTCTATGAAGGTAAAAGGGGTAGGGTTTTGGTTGGTTCGGGGTATAGAAGAGTTTGGGATTAATAATGGGCTCAGACAGGGTAGTGCCCTAAGTCTACTTCTTTTCATTATGGTAATGGAAGTTATTAGCAGGAAAGTCAGTACGAAGAATGTACTGAAAAACCTAGCAGTAGTTATGGATAGTAAGCAGGAGTTGCAGGAGGTTCTGGTAGAATTTATTTGAGACATGGGTTACGTATGAGCCTAGATAAGACAGAGCTTTTATCAGTGGGCATGCAGCGTCAGGAGTTGGGTATAACCCTTGCAGGCAAAGATATTAAACAGAGGAACAGTTCTGCTTGTCTGGGGGAAGCATACAATAATTCAGTCAGGGGATCTGGCATGTCAAATAGGCATATTTCAAAGAAATTAAAAGGAGATGGAGAGTTTGGGCTAATGATGCTGCTGTCAGATAATATTTCCTTTCCCTCGTCCCATGTTAGGAATTCAAGAGGAGAGAGCAGTGTCCTAAATAACACATCTTTAATTACATAAATTGATCAGGTAGAGAGATTCATCAGGTAGAGGTTTTCCTCCAAAGTAGATCACGTGGCCAATGGAATATGACCAACGCCATTAATAAAATTCAGTAACTTAAAAAATAATATTGTTTTGATTTTGGTATCAAAATAAAGCCATTTTGGTCTCCTTTTTCTTTTTACACCAATATGTCTACATGACCAAGGATAGCCCATAAAATAGAGCTTTGTGGGGCCGGGTTTGATGGTGATAATTATCCACACCGAGCCCACATCGAAGATTGTGGGGTCGGGTTGGTTGGTGATAATTGTCCACACAGCCCATAGTGGAGCTTTGTGGGGTCGGGTTGGTTGGTGATAATTTTTGCACACACAGATCATAGCATGGTTTTGTGGGGGCGGGTTGGATGGCGATAATTGTCCACATTAGCCCATAGCAGGGATTTTTGGGGTTGAGTAGGATGATGTTAATGGTACCAGTAAGCCCTTTGGCACATGTTAAGACAACAGATCCATCTACATAATTACCACGGCTCCAAACGTTGAGAATCCCATCATAGAAGCCATGTCTGGGTCAGCGTCCAGGTCATGCTCAGCTCCTCTCTTCTTGGCCTTTCTCTTCTCTCTTTTGTAGGCTTTATGTTTTTCTTCCTGAAAAGTTTATCAAGTAACATTGAAAACTTTAAACACCGTGAATGCGCTTTGGGATTAACTACAATTTACTTAAATATGAAACAAACACCACATATTACAATTGATTGAGAGGGAGATAATTTATTAAAGGCACACCAACAGTAAGGTTATATTAGTGCCAGGTAGGTTCATTATATTCAAGTCCCATTCAGGATTAACGATACAAACAAACACAAGGAATGACCATCCGGGATAACTCCCTATTCTTTGTGAAAAGATGGCCGGATTAGAATAACGAGACAGGTAGTCCTGCCCCGAAACCGCCATTTAACGTTGTCATTCGATGGACACTCCTCACCAGGTTTAGCCTACGAACATACATAGTTACCGGGGTATGGCCACTGCCATGTAGACAGCCACTGGTGAGAGTGGAGTGATTGTGGATGACCAGTTGGTAATCCATCCGACAAGAGAGATAATAATCAAGGGCTTTGATATACCAGATTGAGCCACTAGAATATAATCATCATCACTCCCTATTTTTTGTCATGTCAAGTGAAAATGTTTTTATGTTGTGACTATCTATAGTCTCCTTAGAGTAGACTTCAGATCAGACAGATGTGATGGCTCAATGATAGAGTGCTCGCTTTACAATACACAGTTATTGCAGACCTTCACGTATGAGAATCTCTGGAGAGCTATTTTTCAGCTCCTGGGGATATTAAGGAGAGCTTTTCGCTCTCCTGAACATTTCACACATTTTTTTCTGGTCTATATTTCTAGCACAATAGGGCAAAATGTAACCGGCTATATATCATTAATATCACATTGCGATTCGCGACCAATATTAGCATAGTAACCTTTTTTAGGAGAGCAATCAATTGCTCTCCTGAGCGCGATCGTGCCGGCGGTCCTTATAAATGAAGGTCTGCAACAAGGAAGGATGCAGTTAACTACTACAGTAAGGTACTGCCTCTTACTCACAGCCCCAAATGAGAACTATTTGATGTGTGCATCTGGTCTCAAAAAAATGCATGGTGGAAGTGGCGGGCAATAGCTTTACTTTTTGACATGCAGCCCAGCCAATCATCCGTCATAGTAACAATATCATCACTATCACAGTATCACAAAACTGTGCGTTGCCGTGGCAACAAATCAGACTCACCAATCACACAGCAGCTTTCGACCCTATACTTATCCACCTCACAGACATGATGTGCCAGACGACTCAGTTCAGGTTTCATTTCCTGTAACGACATACAAATAAATAGTAACATTTTCGTAGACATGAACAGAAATTATTTTTTACTTTATTTCTAAAACATGACAAATATACATATCCCTATTACAAATGCATCCGCAGTCCAGACCGAAGTCAAGTCAAATTTATTTCAAAATACTACAACCCTAAATGTATTGTCCTCTGGGGAAATATGTATACAAGTTTCATTTTGTCAATTGAAATGTATTTTCACTTATTCAACATAAACCATCATAAATTGTACATCATTATACATAAAACAATGAAACTTAAATTAATGTATGCATAATTAATTCACTGAGTGGAGGATGTCTGAGAAAGTAGAGCTTGCACAAGCAGATCCCCCTTATCAAAAGATTTACTCTTTTTTTCTCTTTTAAAAAAAATATTTATTCAACTTTACTCCAAACTTCTCCAAATATATCACAATCAATAAACATCACCTATGCAATCAGGTATAAATGAATAATGATGTAAAAGAATATTTATGATTTGAATATAAGTTTGATAACAAAATTAATATCTAACTAATATAACTAAAATGTATGTAAATCATTTACAAATGTAACATAAAGATCATAAATCCTGTTAACGTTTTTAGTTTTTTCAGAAATACAATATTCCACCTCCAAGTGAAATTTAAGTTTGTAATAAAATTGTATCACTTCTGGTTGACATTTTTTCAACTTGCAATTGCAAATGTAATATTTAACATGTAGAATAAAAAAATAATAGAATGACCAGGGTTATCGATATTACCAAAATACCATAAATCAGATAATGTCCTGAAATCCTTAATACAATGTTTGCAAACATTTTGCCAGAAATGAACAACTGACGGACAATGTAGAAATAAGTGATCAAAATAAATACTCTGATAAATTAATAATACTATGGATGGGTGCATGCAGCAAGATACATGCACCTGCAAGATACCTGCACCTGCAAGATATATGCACCTGAAAGATACATGCACCTGCAAGATACATGCACCTACAATATACCTGCAAGATACATGCACCTACAATATACCTGCAAGATACCTGCACCTACAATATACCTGCAAGATACCTGCACCTGCAAGATACATGTACCAGCAAGATACCTGCACCTACAATATACCTGCACCTGCAAGATACATGCACCTGCAAGATACATGCACCTGCAAGATACATGTACCTGCAAGATACCTGCACCTGCAAGATACATGTACCAGCAAGATACATGCACCTGCAAGATACCTGCACCTGCAAGATACCTGCACTTGCAAGATACATGTACCTGCAAGATACATGCACCTGCAAGATACATGCACCTGCATGATACATGCACATGCAAGATACATGCACATGCAAGATACATGCATCTGCAAGATACATGCACCTGCAAGATACCTGCACCTGCAAGATATATGCACCTGCAAGATACATGCACCTGCAAAATACATGCACATGCAAGATACCTGGACCAGCAAGATACATGCACCTGCAAGATACCTGCACCTGCAAGATACATGCACCTGCAAGATACATGCACCTGCAAGATACATGCATCTACAAGATACATGCACCTGTAAGATACATGCACATGTAAGATACATGCACCTACAATATACATGCACCTACAATATACATGCACCTGCAAGATACATGCACCTGCAAGATACCTGCACCTGCAAGATACCTGCACCTGCAAGATACCTGCACCTGCAAGATACATGCACAATAGACAATGGAAAGCAACAACGGTGTATTCAAGCTCGCTGCATGTACGGTAGGTACCGTGTGTGCATATAATTTTAACAAAGTGTTTATTCAAAGGTGCGATGAAGTAGTTGGTTATAATTTTCAGAATAACAGATTGATCGGATTGAACTATATTGACACTGGTAAGGTGTAGGTGAAACTCAACTACACAGTCCAAATATAGTAGGCATACCAGTAATTGATCTTTTCCTGGCATAGACCTAGGCAAATCAATTAATTTACAAAGAAACTATTTGTAATTGTCAACAATACAATGCAGACAATTTCAAGCAAACTATTTGGACATAATTTTAAATGTATTTGTCATGAAAACTGTCAAACTAATTGATGATTGATTTTCTTGTCCCTCTTTTAACAACAGTGGTTACCAAATTCTTGAAAACATTAAAATTTCAAAGTTATTGAAAATTACGACAAAAATTGCCCATGAACAAGTGCTATTTCAAATAACCCTATGACTGCCAGAGGCGTCATAACACACGCTGGCTGGAGAGCGAATCAAATATGACTTGGTTCGGAAACGTGGATCTCATAGGTGACCGCAGGTAACGGATATTTTCACCACCTTAATCTGCAAATATGCAATGGCCGGCCTGGCGTGTCGGGAAAGCCATGGTATCCGCGTGGGGCCATCTGATCGCTCGGACTCAGCTGGGTAGTTCGGTCAGTGGCGCAGCAATTTACATTGGCAGTCAAAGGGTTAAAAGAAACTCAAAAGGTAAGAAAATCTCAAAATCAAGAAATGGTGAATCAATGGCGCGATGTTCTTACAACCGTCATGCAAAACATATATGTGATGCACCACTGCAGATCAGGTATTATGTTGGCATTCTTCATTTGGAGAGGTTTGGCTCTGAAATATATCACACATGTGCAATGGATGGATGATGATCAATTGAATAAAATTCATTAACTTCAGAAAAATAATATTTTCTAGATATTGGTATCAAAATAAGGATAATGGGTCCCCTCTTTCTTCTTACACTAATATCTCAACACGACCAATTGCCGGCATAATACCTGGTCTGCCATGGGCCATCACGTATTTAAATTAAATAAAAACAAGTTTGAAATGGAGGATAGATCCCGTTAAAAGCAATCCCAGTATTATATAAGTAATTATTACCTTGACATAGAGTAAATTAGAATAGGTGTCCATATTCTCCAGCCTGTAGGGATCAACAGTCTCTAGCTTAGCCAAGATATCAATGGCCTCGTCCACCTCTGAAAAGTAGCATAAAAGAGAGTTTTTTGATTTTTTAAATCTCCTTTATTGAACTTCATGATAACATATGAAAAAATAATTGATATGTGTGTCATTTACATAAATAGTTGTAAGCATAAAAGAGAGTTATTGATGATACATGTCCAGTAGTTTCTGATCATTTAACCAACTTGAAGTCCGTGGCCATGTTTTGAGATAAACCTGAACTTTCCAGATGACAATGGTGCACTTTTGTGACAATTGCAGGATGCAATTCTCTGTTAACCCTTACCATGCTGAGCTGTTTGTGGAATGCTGTTGTACACTAACTGGATTACCAGGTTATACATCATTTATGACATTTGATATTATGACATATTTTATCACAATTTCCAAGAGGAATATAAATTTAAATTGAGAAAAAAAAAATTCAACAAGAAATGTCCGAAAAATGGACCCCCAAAATACGCCAATTAGCTGATCAATTAGCAAATTAGGTACAATTTATAAAAGAAGAAAGAAAATGTTAGAAAATCAAAGCTTTTTGTATTTTTTAACGTTAAAAAACAGTGTAAATTAGTAGGCCTATATAAATAAAGTAGCCTGGACAATTAGTTATATATGCTAGTACCAAGCCAGTCAACTTGAACGTCATTCACTTTGGGCCTATCGTTATGTACAGGGCTCGAAATAACCGGAGACACCGGAGGCCATGGCCTTCGTGCTCTTCACTTTGGCCTTCATGCCCCTCAAAATAATTGTACACCGAAGGCCAATTTTTCCATTGACTTTCTGTGCTATGAGGTTCCCCCATCATAGTTAAAACGGTATGCCCTGATGAGCTAGCCATTTTGGCCTTGCCCTTTTCTATTCTTATTTTGAGCCCTGTATGTACTACTATAAAGTTAGGCCTAACCACGTATCCGCATATACAATATACTCGCGCAGGCCTAACTTTGTCACTTGAACCATCACAATTAACCAACGAATCACCCCAATTTTTTGCATATCAGGTCAGCACGTTAATCGAGCTGGACTATTGAAAGTAAAAATACAAAATTCCATCCAGAAATGGTGTAAAATACTCTAAACAAGAAACATACAGTGCATGGTGGTTTCTTGTCTTAAATTACATAATTGATAGCTAGAAGTCTAATATTAGTAACATAATAATCAATATATATGGAAATTATGACATTAGGCTAACATTACTTGACCAAACATGCTCTTTGAGTAACCTACAATTTATTTCAACATTTCAACATAAGGTCAATGTATCCAAATTTCAAATGAGCCAAAGGTGGTAGAATTACAGTCCTTTGAAAATTTTGGATCTTTGACCTCGCGACTCCATTTTTAAAGTTGTTTTTACAAAAACAAGAAAAGTTGTTAAAAATATTAATTAACAAAAATGTTTTTATATTAAATCCCGCCTACTCATTAACTTCGCCTACGATGGTCGCATCGAGGTGGACCAATGACAATTGTCACCGAAGGGTACCTTTGATATCTAAATATGGTATAAAAATTTCAAATGAACAAACAATGTAGATTTAAAGTTGTTTGAAAAATGTTGACCTTTGACCTCGCAACCCCATCTTTTATGTTTTTCAACAAAAATTAAAAAGTCATTAAGAATATTGATTAACGAAAATATTTTTATATTAAGCCCTATATCCACTCGTTAACGAAGGTCGCATCAAGATCAGCACAATGACATTTGTCACCAAAAGGCGCAGTTGATATTTGAATATGCATGGTATCCAAATTTCAGTGAGCCAACGGTTGTAGAATTAGTTGTTTCAAAAATTATGACATGTGACTCCACAATCCCATTTTTTATGTTTTTTTAACAAAAATAAGAGAAGTCGTTAAAAATATTAATTAACGAAAATATTTCAATATTAAACCCGCCCACTCATTAACTTCGTCTACGACGGTCGCATCGAGATAAACCCGAAGACAATTGTCATCGAAAGGTGCCTTTGATATCTAAGCATGGTATCCAAATTTCAAATAAGCCAATGGTTGTAGAATTACTGACGATTGAATTTTTGGGACCTTTGACCTCACGACCCCATGTTTAATGTTTTTGGACAATAATAAGAAAAGTTGTTAATAATATTAATTAACAAAAATACTTTTATATTAAGCCCGTCCACTAGTTAGTATGCGTCATACAAATTCCAAAAACAATATGCCCACGTAGTAACCCACAGAGCATCACTGTGCTGAATATTACATACGGTTCTTGAGATACCGTGTTCACAAGCTATTTCTTGAGATTTTTGCAATAAGCCCTGCCCACTAATTAACATGCATGAGATCATCCCCGGAAACGATAGGCTTCCTAACCAACCTATAGAGCAGCCTTATTCCAATCATCAACTCGATCCGACTAAAGGTTATTGAGTTATCGTGTTCACGAGCTAGGTGTTACACACACACACGCAGACTTGTAGACACCATCGATCGTGGACCTCATCTTGACCCTGTGTTCACACCACCAAACCGTGGACTGGTGGGTGTGAATTTACCGCTCAACGTGGACATGTGATACACAAAACAGACAAAATGCCCACTAACCGTGGACCTCGGATACACCTCCA
>JAODAI010137418.1:0-11121 GCA_027575025.1 Scotoplanes globosa | reverse complement strand
GTCGTATATATACATGTATATATATATATATATAATTTCTTCTTGTTTTACCTCAGATGCAGGCTCCATATCAAAGCAAGAAAAAAAACTAAAACAAGGAGCAAGGGGGAAAATATATATAATATGTGTGTGTATATGCATTATATGTGACGACGTCTAACCAAAGAGACACACGAATAAAATTGTATTTAAAAAATGTAATATTAATGAACGTAGCATGCAAAACTTGAACACTGATCTTGGTTCTACAATCTGGTATGACATACTACATAAAAATGATGTACAATGCACCTTTACTATGATTCATAAAAAAATGATACATTTCATACAAAAATGTCTGCTACCTCAAATTCCAGTAGGAGAATAATCTTTCTAAATCACCATGGATTACGTCTGGCTTTGTAACGTCGATTCGCAAGAAAAACAAATTATTACGTTCATATAAAAATAATCCATCAGAACACAGATGCTAGAACTATAATATGCTCACTAAAATGATAAAATATGCCAAGAAATTATATCATTATTGTTATTTTCATGATAATCAAAATAATATTAAACAAATATGGTCTGGAATTAATAATATTATAAATCGTGGTCGCATTGTTAAAAAATGAATTTCAGTACGAAGAATACCGCAGACCAACTCAACAGCTATTTCATTGACATTGAAGGTAATCTTGCTAACAAGATTACAGATAGTGCAGGCTAATATTATTAGTAATAGCTACCTAAATGACATTACTATTGTTCATTATTTTATATTATACTCAGCTGAAAAATATGAAATTATTTCAATTATAATACAATTTGAGAACGGAAAATCACCTGAAGATTTATCATCAGCTTATTCCACCACTTGAGCATATTCTAAACATTCATTTTCTAATGGAGTTTTTCCAAATGAACTTAATATTGCTGAACTTATTCCTATATTTAAAAATGGATGAACTGGTACTTTTTATAATTATCGCCCGATGTCTGTGCGAAGATGTCTGAACGACTGGTATACAACCGATTGTGGCTCTTCATTAATAATCATAACTTATTATACTGAAAACAGTACGGTTTCTAGGCTTTGTTGATGATATTACTCGGAATTTAGATAAAAATCAGTATAGTCTATATTTTCCTCGACATATCAAACTCTTTCGATACTATTGACCATAGTATCCTATTAGGTAAACTTTATATTTATGGTGTCCGATGTGTTGTCCTAAATTTGTTCAAAAGTTATCTTACAAATCGTAACCAGTTTGTACGTACACATTATATATATTCTGTTTATACAAATGTCAATATTGGTGTACCGCAAAGATCCATTGTAGGTCCTCTATTATTTATGTTATTCATCATCATCATCGATTCACTTCACGCCGATATTTCAGTACAGTGTCTCCTCCAACGGTGAATCAGGTCTCGCCATTTAACTCTCCTTTGTGCCACGGCTTAGACACCCCCAATTAATTCCCAATGTAGTTAGTTGTTTCTTGACTATGGTCAACCAGGTCAGTTTTGTCCTCCTCTGTATCTTCACGTCATCCTCTCAGCTGCTATCAGTGCACGTCTTGCAGGCGTTATTTCTGGCAGCTGTAGTGCGTCACCTAGCCAACGAAGTCTTGCTTCTGAGATGTTGAGACTCCATTTCCTTTCCTGATGTAATTTGGTGTGTAGTTCTTTGGCTGTCCACTTGATGTTTAGCAGTTTTCTGAGAAGTGCTCATTGGAATGCGTTGATCTGTTTTTCGAGGGAGGCTGTTAGGGTCCACAGTTCAGATTGGCTAAGGAAGATCGGTTTAGAGGACTATACTGTCCTCTATTGGGCGGAGCTCAGATCTGGATACCTAGGCTAGGGCCGGCCGGGAGGCGGGGCCTAGGAGGTGGAGCCTTGGAGATCGTAAGGCCGATAGAGGAGTCTAGGTGTGTAATGTTCTCGATGTTATGGGGAGTAGATCAGGAGTGGCATTAAGGATGTTGTTAGGGTAAGTATACGTCTATTCGTGAATACCCAAACCAGTAAGTTTTGGGGAGTTGAAGATTATGAGTTTCCTTTCCAGTGGTATACGTCTGCTTTCCCATATATGTTATAGTTCCTGCATGGACACCATAGCTATAATTTGTTTTCTTTTTATGTATTGTGTTGTGTCAAGTAGACTTCCTAGATATTTACAGTTTTTTCATTTAGTGTTACCAGTTTTAGAATGTCATAGGTTTCTGTCTTTGTTTGGTTGAAGTGTAGATTTCTTTTTTCATGAAGGACCGGTGTGGTTTCCATTTGATGGTTCATAAGACACTGATCTTCAGACACGGTGAAACCGCAGTCATCGGCATATTGTAGTGGGATTGTGAGTGACTGCTGCTGTAATTATTCTGATCTGTTGAGTTCATGTCTTGGTAGCTAGCCATAGTTGTGATCTTGGAGGTGTGGTTGGTATCGTAGTGCCTTTACAATATATAGGATGAATATCATGACACTCAGGCAGTTGCAATGAGCAATACCGACAATAGTATGGAAGGGCTGTCCAACTGTCTGTCCAACTCTGACACTGATCTCAACGTTTCCAATCAATAGTTTAATGAGGTGTAGTTCATCTGGTTCCAGGATTGCGCGTATATCTTCCATCATCGTAGCTCTGTCAACGGTGTCAAATGCTTTTGTCATATCCATAAGTAAAAATGTATGCTATGTAGTCTTGTGATGTTATAGCTTTCTCTGCTATTAGCTTAATTGCAAATATTTCTTTTGTAATCCTTATATTTTGTTGACGTACAGAAGTTTTTGGTCTCACCACACATTTTTTGGACACAGCACATAAGTTTTCGGCATTATCACATAAGTTTTTGGACTCATTACATAAGTTTTTGGACTCATCACATAAGTTTTTGGACTCATTATATTAGTTTTTGGATTCACCACAGCAGTTCCGGCCACCACATAACGAAGTACATTTGGCGTTCCATATTAAGCATGTTAATGGTGTATTTGACTTGGTCAGGTCAAAGGTCACAGGGAGTTTACACGTTATGTTATATTTTGGTCCACCGAGTAATCAACTATATATACGGCAACTATCCTTGTTGGTAGCATTGTCACGGTGGCCGGGTATAATATGTGACACACAAACAAAACGTGGTTAACACCGGACACACGTTTGTGTGTGTGGCTGTTCGTCTACCAAACTGTTGTGCAGATGTGGTTCACTAAAGGGACCATAATACAAACTACCGAAACAGTGACGACACACAATCGTACGTCGTACACCAAAATATTTTTTAGCTTTCTGTAGTCACTGTCTTGTTGTAGACTACGTCTAGTATAAATTGTCGACATTTTGTGTTATCGCTAGACCGAACATTTTAAAGCAAAGTTGTTTAAATGTTAAGTTAACAATGCTATCAGTTTAGACATAATCAATAAATTTACAAGTAGTCGTGATGGCCCAAATAATAGCATATGGCTAGGCATAATATTAGGATAGGCTTATAATCTAGGTCATACATGTACCTAGCAAAGGCACATCAATGTATCGGTCGATACGGTAGGACACATAAGCCTATGTTGCATCATTTCAGATTTCAATGACCTGTAGTTAGCCTATGTCATTACATTGGGCATTTTTTCAGACGTCAATGTCATTCATGCAGTACAATTACTAGGGTGACTAATATTAATCAAAAAGTATATTTCTCACAAAAATAACTTTATTTGTGTATGTACTTAATTTCAGGCTATCACTCGGCGCACTCAGCCATAGCCCTGCTGGCTATGTTTCAGCTGGAGTCAGAGTCACCCTGATCACAGTTGTCACATATTGTATCCTTGGGAATTGTGAATGCGACATCATGGGCTGACTGCGACTCTAGAGTTCTAAAGGTGTATGATTATAATACTATGCATATTCTTTTTAACTAGAAACGCAACTTCGTGAGCTGAAGTTGTAGTTTCTGGCTGGCCACATGGATGGTGATGTATGTGGGGTGACTTTGCGATACCCCAGACTCCCCCAGATAAAATTCACGCGAAATAAATCACACGTTTGACCTGATTTTACTAATTTCCCATATATACCAAGATTGTTTTGGTAAATAAATATATTTTATTCTTAAAACTCACAAAGTTACAGCCATTATGATGAACATTTTTTTCTCACAATAACTCATTTCCACAAATTAGTACGACAATACAATTTTATGCCGTCGATGACCGTTACTCCGAATCTACGAAATTGCTGTTATAGTTAGAACGGTGCATGGTATTATATATGTAACATGTTGTAGGGTTTCATATTATGTCTGACCGTTCAATACTTCTTTGGTGGATTGAACATTATACAAAATATAAAACCGAATAAAATTCTACCAAATATTGTATTCAGGTACGTTGTTAAAAATCAATATCACAACTCACTGTTCGTAAAATTATAAGACGCATCCTACAACGCCCAGATAGAGGTGTGTAATATCCAAAAACTTAGAGTCATATATTAGTTGCTAGGTGCTTCAATATATAGCAACATCACTCTCTCTCTCTACCTTCTGAGACTGTGACTGATATATATTGATATATCAGTAACAAACCATGGAGGATATGTATTAATGACTATATACACTGTCTATTCGTTACTTTATACTTCAAAGTGTGCTAATATCATGGAATGATCTGTTAAATGTATGACTCAAATGTATTGCTAAAATATAATGTTAAATAATGATGTTCCCATCATAATTATGGTAATTATAAGAAATTGTAAAATAATTAAACAAATGGCAATTTTTAAATTATGTATATCCATTATTATGTTACTTACATTCTACTGTAAGCATGTCTTCTGAAAAGATAAAATTAATAAAGTAATAATAATGTTACGTTTCTAAATACTTTTATAAAGTGATGTATTTATTTGCCTTTAGTTCGATATGTTGCTCTCCATTATTATACCGTTCGAATGACAAGTGTATGTTCTAATATCATATTATATTTCAATGGACATATCTATATTTCATATACGGTCGTGATGGGAGCCAACATTTATATTTTTTTGTAATCGGCTCACTATTCCAGGTTGAAGATGGTATGATTGGAAACCGTGTACCTGGTTGAGACATTGCTTGTTTATGGGGTGGGGTATTTTATGGAAATGAGAATATTGCATTTTTTAATATATCCTAAACAAATTAACAAACCCCACTCTTAAAATAGCGTTTCTAAATCAGAAGTGCATCATTCAAACAGGAAGATGGCTTTTAGAACTACCAAATAACCTCATAAACCATTGCAAATTATTAATTAGATACTCTAAGCATAATACATATGGTAACAACTTCATTTTTTAATGATATGCCAACAACTGAGTGAAATATGTAAGTACAAACGAATGCAAAACAGGAATATTAAGGAGAAAAGTATATCAATAAGTATTGATAAATCAAGTTTAGGATTATGCCACATTCCATTAATTTTGTCATATACAATGACCAATTGTGCTACAACATTCCTGTACTGCAAATTATAGGCATACTTAGCCTTATATTGGCTGATTATACCTACATAATACAATACAATTTTATGGTTGGCCTAGTCTAAAAGTATGGCCTAAGCTGTAGTGTGTTATTATTGTTGGGCTACTTGGTTAGGCTCTGTGTTGTAGGTATGGACATATCTTCTTGCAGTCATTTCCAGTTGTTTGTGAGTGAATTAACATTACAAAAGTAATACTAGGGTATAAACTTCATTTACTAAACACAATATCAACAACTTCAAAGGGATTTAATTGAAAACAATAGTAAATAGCTTCATATTAATTTTGAAAAGATACGTCCAACTTTGAATGCACTTTTCCCAATATCACGAAAATCACAAAGTGGTGGTGCGGGTACAGGTATATCTCAACAACGAAAAATGGCATAAACGTAAAATTTTCGAAAACACATGACAGTGTTTTCGATATATATTACTTTTTGAACTAGATACATAAATTACCTGATTCGAGTGTGTTATTAATTCTTTTTGATTTATCGTCTACATGTCATACTAACACCAACTTTTGTCTAACTTACTGGACACCAAATTCATAATATGTGATTATGTTTGCTTACTATCTGGAAATTGAGTTATCGACCGTTATATGTTGGGAGGGTAAATACCATTGCTATCAAAAACAGTAAGACAATAATTATATAAGAGTAGGCCTACCTTGTCTTATAATATCAGTGTTACGAGAAGTATCACCCCTTCTAAGGTACACCTTAAAGTAGTATTGCCACCAACTATATACTATGATATTTCTGACATAGAAGTAGAGATATAATGGGACAGGAACCACAAATCGTATATCTAAATTGTAATTAAAAGGAGATTCAGCTAAATATCATATAATATTGTTCTAAATCATTGAGGGAGTATTAATATTATTATTAATAATGGACTTAAAACATGATATATTTTCAGAATAAATTTCCAAAATCCAGAAAAATAAAACATTTCTGTAAAAACAGTACAGATTCCTATTCCTTAAGGTAACATAATTGAATGACATTTTTTTCACAATTTACAATAATCTATTTAGCAACGTTTGCACAGGCAAATAGTGGCAACATTAATAAGTAAAACCTGTACAAACTGCTATACCATGGTTCGCAGGTACTAGTGTTCACATGTGGGATAAATGGTAAGCAAAAACATAAACATGAGTATAAATAACCAATTTACGCTCTGTTGAGTTCATGTTTGGAAATAAAATCCATTTCGTCATCCTCACCAGCCCTCCTAAAATCCCTCTCAACCAAGAATTTCATCTCTAGCGAGGCCTCCTATCAACGTCCATGTGCGATATGGCATTGTGTGGCAGTCACCCTACATCGATACGTAATGCATGCCCAGCCCAGGTCATGTCCCATTATACAAACAACATGGTATATATGTTAACCATACATAGAGCGCTAAATCTTATAATTGTTTCCGTACTTTCCTCTTCTCCCCAACTGCCTTTCCTAGTTGCTTCGTCCACCATATCTAACTTTTCTTCCATGATACCTCTCGTTTTCCCGTTGTCCGTCCACATAGTTAATATGCAACATACACAAAAAATTTGCTTAATAAGGCTCCAGTCATCATCAACATATCCCACGTGCTCCTGTACTTTATCGGAGCCCAGTCGCACCCATTCCCTGTACTGTGCAGCCACCAAACCTGTTCACAACTACTATTTAATCACTTGTTGACCCACTCCGCTCACTGAATAATACGTATGTAAACAAATTACACAAATCAAGAGGCTTATGATGCGGGGTACTAACTCCCCGACAATGACATTGGAAACATTAACTCTCAACAATTTCCCATTAGTAACCACGAACAAGTCCACCTCGGTTATGTGAAACCAAACCCTTTGCGTAATATTCTGACTGACTCTCTTTTTAAATTATGAACCAACCACAACCATGCCATTACGAAGACACAACTCTACCAACTACCGCCCTCTGTATTCCTCGTACCCCAGCATTGACATTTAAATCACCAGTAATGCAGACCATGACACCTTTTTTCACAGGGCCTATCACCCTATCCAGCGTATTCCACTTTCGCTTTACCAGTTTGGGGACCATATACTGACATTATTCACATCAGTTGATTTCCATCAAGATCCACATTAAAATTGTTATGCCTTCCCACATCTCCACTCTCCCCACTTGCCGAACCCTCCCTTCCAAAACAATAATACAAACCCCAATAACACGTACCACCCCTTACATACCAGTCACAACACCTACCCCCTGCATACAATTTGGTAGCATCCTCGCTCTAGATAAGCCAACATATCAACCACTACCAGCCTCCCCCATCTCATTGTTCTCACATTCAAGCTCCCTATCTGGACTTCACACCGGGGCCGATGCCGGCGATCCGACCACATGGATTTTGGACAATGTCCACCGTTTCATGGATACGCGGCGCATCGGACTCCATGGCCCAACTCCCTCGGCGGTATGCGTATTCATAACGGGTTGAACAAATCCACGACAGTGCTGCATTGGCCGACATGTGTGCAGTGTTAAATCATAGTTTTCCTTCTCCTAGATATGCTACCAAACAAGGCTAACAGGCACCATCCACCGAGACAAATAGCCACAGAGCGCTTCCAGCCTGACATGTACATCTGAATGTCCTTCTCATAGATGAGCTACTGGCCAATGCTATAGAAAGAAAGCCCCATAGGCCTGTATTAACTATATATACTTTCGTAGGATTTTATAATACAAAAATGAACACCACCCTTCATTCTACTGTCCAATGCTAGGATAGAGGTACAACAATTATAGTCAAATTGGTAACATAGGACTATTGCTTGAAATGTATATAATGTATCTCATAAATAACCCTATAACCGTGGAGAGCACGCAGGAGTTGCAGGAGGTTCTGGTAGAATGGAAATATATATTTGACAGACATGGGATGCGTAAAAGTCTGAATAAGATGCAGGTTTTGTCAGTGGACACGCAGCGTCATGATTTGTGTATAACTAAAGCAGGCAGTGGTATTAAGCAGAGGGATAGTTTTACTTTTATGGGGGGATTGATATCTCGAGATGGACAGTCTGATGAGGAGGTTCGAAAAAGGATTCAGTCAGATGCTCTGGTATGGGAAACGTAGAGGAAGTTATGCAAGATAATACATATTATTATATATACATATTATAATAAAAGGGAACGTTTTGGGTACTTGTATTATTCCAGCATGACTTTATGGGTTGGACACCATGGCTCTGTCTGGAGCACAACAGCAGCGCCTTCAAGTGTGTGAACATATTTGGGTAAGAAGGTTCACAGGCGTCAAATATGTGGATAGGAGGTGGTTAGTTGCTATACGGGGGACATTGAGATGACTATAAGTCATACACATATGTTGATACGGGGACACACGAGGTGAGCTGGGCACATATCACTTATGGATGCATGGCGATGTCGCATGTGGAAGTTGGTAGTAGGGTGAGTGGGAGGCCTCGGTTGAGATGGAAGGACTATGTTGAGAGGCATTTTAGGAGGACGAGCGGGTGGCAATTGAAGAGTCGTGGCTTTGTATGTAGAGCTGTGGAAAGCTTTGGCCAGTTAGTTATTGTTTTCTTCCTCATCCCCTGTCCCTCACCCCATGGCATGTCATAAGGTAGAAATATAACAGCATTATAGTCATACTTTAATAGGATTCCAAAACATAACAAAATCAATGAGGGTAAATAAAAGCTATACATTTATATTTCTTATTCATTTGAACAGCGCCATTATTATGCAGTTATTTATCATTTCGGATTGGCATGTTTTGATATATTCATATTTGATGTAACGTAAAATCTGACTAAGGCCAGCTACTATTTGTACACAACGCTTATATTATATATTTTCTTTATCAGCACTTGAGAAGCCATTTGACCAGCGCCCTCTAAATAATTATATATTCCTGACCACAAACATAGTAAAAAATACTAAAGCATCAAATGTATGTGAAATATACCCCACATTTAACTGTATTAGCAACATACATTTTCCTTAGATTTTCGATACCATTTTGACTTCTGGTCCTTGGAATTCATGCATGCCTATGAGTAGACAAAATGCAAAGTGAGTAACCGTATCATGACAAACTGTCATTATTATTATAAAAAAACATTATAGCAAATGTTTGGACCAGTATATATTTGAATCATATATCACCCATTTCAAATAACATTTGATCACAATTTAATAATAACTTTATTACTTTATGTTTAGATGCGCAAGTAAACAATAATCGATATTTACCTGCCTGTTTAATCTACAAATAACTGATTATGTGTTTTGCTATATTACATGTTAGATCTCGGCAAACTTCTACTACGAAAACAAATATGTTCTGAAATTATCCAGCAACATGGTTATGGCCCCTAACTGGAGCTCAGAGCATTACAAGTGTAACGTGGCATTACCTAATGTTGATATTTTAGTGTTTTCAAAACATATACGAAGGTATATAACCTATGTTACTTCAAATATACACATACAATTAGTATACGATGCTAGAACCTGTTCACCGTGCACCATATATCCAAAGATACCTAAATGTGTATTATAATACCAATTGTGAATTCGAAGCCTTTCGAAGCCTTTCGAATATGTAATACATGGATCGTAATTCCGGAACCAACATCGCCAACTAACGGATATATAAGTTTCTATATTCATATTTTATCTTCGATACTCTTTTTTGTATGTAAACATAAATCCGACATTGATTAATGTGCGACACTATTCAGCACATTATTTTGATGGATATGTACAGGGATATGGTACTATATCTAATATAACACCTATATAGCGCTACTACTGTTCAAACACAACTCAAATATGCTCTGCAGGGCTAAAGAATCACAATTATATCAAGTGAAATCTTTGATAAA
This sequence comes from Scotoplanes globosa, assembly GCA_027575025.1. Classification (NCBI taxonomy): domain Eukaryota; kingdom Metazoa; phylum Echinodermata; class Holothuroidea; order Elasipodida; family Elpidiidae; genus Scotoplanes; species Scotoplanes globosa. Next base: position 695 of record JAODAI010137418.1, on the reverse strand, counting down.
AAATGTTCCAGTTGACCTTTGAAAATATTGATGGTGTTAATTTTCTATGATATCACGGGAATATAGTTGTATTCGTTTAATATAAGTGATTTTGGTCTAAAATTGTATGGACCTTTCGCGTTTTTCATTTATATGGAACATTATACCAACTACAAGTGGATCAAAAATATGTAGAGGGCGTTATTAAAATTAATTATTATATTCAGGAAAATAATTATACTATTATACTCCCTGTAGTTAGGTGTATATACAGCATGGTATGTCTGCATTGAACATTTGATATTCTAATAATTATTGATAGGCATACGGGTATCAATGTAGATTTAATGAGGTCGTTGGTCAAAATATTTGGGAAATAATATAATAATTGGTTGCTCTATACCTATTGCACTTTGCTATGAATTTATATACCCACTGTTCTTCTATGGTGAGAATATATATAAAACTTGTCATATATTTTGGGTATTAGTCGTGTAGCTAATTATCGATATACATATAATAGTATATAATTGGCCTATATATAATTGTTTATATATTTATCGGTATGTATATATGTACATCATATATAATAGCTACATACCCGCGCCATGCGCTAACGAAATCGTTAATGCATTTTGTTTTTTATAGTTATATCTAACCATCTATCCAACCACCGCATCCAACCACCCCACCATCTCACCACCATCCATCGATCT
>JAODAI010137307.1:0-11122 GCA_027575025.1 Scotoplanes globosa | reverse complement strand
AGATGTAATGGGATTATGATTTTAATGGCATGGCCTGGATATTGATTTTTGCTGCAATTCCAATGAGGCAGGTTAGAAGACATGAAAACAAATAAATCTATCAGACAAAATACAGAATATAGTCGCGTATAAAATGTACTTATTTACCATGCAGCCAGTAATGTATCTACAAACCAACACTTTGAAACCTTTATTGGTACACTATTAAAATGACTCTTGAAATATATAATAATGATGACCATGTCGGAAATATTTAAATGTATAAAATTTTAAGAGAAACTGTTCCAGATATAGGCCCATATTTAACATTTGGTATTCTTAAGTAATAATCTTCTTATTTTGTATGTGAGTACCGTGTATTGTAACTTCCTATAAATGTGTATTCATACTGGAAATAAACAAAGGAGAAAGAAATAGTACAGTTGATGTTCTACTATATGGTGGTGTGTATATAAATAGTTTGTTTTAATACCACCTTAAATGGATAGTCCACCCTCATAGATATTTCATGTAATCGTTGATTGAAAAGAAATTGAAAATAAATTTGAAATATGCTCAGTTGCACAGCGTATTTTACAAAAAACGCTCAGCATGATAATAGTTAATGGGTGAACCTTCACCTTTCATTTGGTGCAACATTTTCTTAAATCGGACGAGAACTAATACAATGGTGTCTGTTTTAACATGTGCTTCATAGATGTTTTTTGACAAGAAAAAGTAGACAAAAATGAGAACAAGTTTGAGGGTATACATGTGCACTTTAAGTCAACACATAACTTTTTTTAAAGATTTGAATTAGATTTTACAAAAAATGTCTTTGTATGAAATGTAATAATATCACAGTAACAAAAACGTCAATATCTAAAAATTAATATTTTAGTGATTATTCCATATTTTTGCAAATTTTTGTGACTTTCATATTTTCCTAAAAACGCCTACTTTCGGGGTGATGGGTCACCACGTATACAAAGAATAGTTTATGATTCCTACCTTTGGATCCATGTCCAGCTCCTCCGCCGTTGTTGAGTGATCCCGGGCCCTGTGACGGACCGTAGCCTCTGCCCGTGGCCGTAACTTGACCGCCACTCTCGACGGTCATCCGGCCGGCGTTGATGAAGCACGTCGACACGCGGACGTCCACCAGTCCCCCCTTCCGGACGATCAGCTCCCCCGCGTCCAGTCTGTGCGTGGCGGTGGTCAGTCTCAAGGTTAGAGCGCCCCCATTGTTGACGACAACGTCGGGTACCTCCACCCAGCCAGCTCGGCCGCTGTCGTACGGATAGTCGTCCAGCCACAGTAGCTCCTGCATCTGTTCGGTGAACGCCCGGCCGATGAATTCGATGCTGCCCGTCCGATCTATGATGAGTTCCTCCACCCCGGTGAGTCTGCCCTCTATGATGACCACCTCGGTTAGAATGACCACCGTGGTCGGCAGGACAACCTCGCCGCCCCAGTCCACGTGGAAGCCGCACGGTGCGTCGAGGTAGGTGTGGGTCGCCTCGACCACGTGGACAAACAGTCTCTGTCTCGTCTGGACCCGGATCAGGCCCATTCGATTCCCGGTCAGTTCCCGGACCACCACGGTCACGTTGTGGGCCCCGGCCGGATGGTAGAAGTGGACGTACGAGCGACCCTCGATCTGGACCTCGTCAAACTCGTAGAAAACGATCCCCGGCTCCATTACCAGTGCGAAATGGTCCACGTCAATGGGCCCGTTGTCCACCGTCAGTTTGCTGTGCTCCGGTTTGATGGTCGTCAGGTTCCGTGCCGGGTCGTCGTACTTCAGGTCCCGGTACTGTGGGCCGCGACGCGACTCAAACTTGTAGACGGTCCCGGCCGCGCCCGGTCCTAGGGCCAATTGGTTAATATGACTCGTTCCGGCCAGGCCCCCCTGGGCCCAGTATCGGCCCCCGTAGTTATTCTGGTGGTCAATGTGAATTCCGATCCGTCCCCCGGATCCTCCCGATCCCCCGCGGTTACCCGCTCCTCCGTTGACGGAGATGTCCCCGTGGCCGGTCATGTTGGTGGCCTCGATGAGTATACTGCCCCCGCTGCCGCCACCCGCATCCAGATTGGGAGCGGTGTCGCCATCGGCCGACAGCCTTCCGTTGAGGTGCATGAATTTGCCGATCTTCCAGTGTAGGAACCCGCCACCGGCGCCGCCCGACCCAAGTGAACTCTGACCTCCGCCGCTGCCCCATTCCATTGGGGTGTAGACGGACCCGTAGGGAATGCCCGGGTTTATGCTGCTGAAACTGCCTCCCTGTCCACCGTGGCTGGCACCGCATCCCTTATTACCCACCGTCACCCCCACCCCCGGTCCCGTGCCACCACCGTACCCCGTACCGTCCAGCACGATCTTGCCCTCGCTCTCCAGATCCGAGTGATGCGATTCGATCAGGCCGTGATTCATCAGCACCAGCCCCTGGTACTTCACCTCCAGCTCCACCACGTTAACCACGATGTCGCCATCTATCCTCACAAACGAAAGCTGGCCGTCGCGCTTCACCGTCAGCGACGCCACCGAGAAGTTCCCCTCAGACGATACGTGGACGTACTCCCCGTTCTCGCGGAGCGCGGTCTGCGCTGTCGACGTCCAAACCACGTTCGCTTCGGCCTCGATGTACAGGCTGTGGACCCCCGTCAGGCGGCCGTGGATCTCGGTCCTCGTCCCGTGGAGGTGGACTTCGGCCGGCAGGAGAAGTTCCGATCCTTGGTCCACCAGGAAGCTGCACGGGGCCTCCGTCCGATTCGTCTCCGATTCGACCACCTCCGCGTACAGATGTTGATCGCTGCGGATGTGGAGCTGACCCGTCTTGTCGCCGATGAATCGGTGCACCGTCAGGTTGACGACGGAATCGCTCGGGTGGAAGATGATCAGTCGGGAATAGCCGGTCAGTTCGAGTTCGTCGATCTCGTAGGACACCGCGCCGTCGTCCATGAAGACCGTGGCCACCGGCACGAGCATCGCCTCGTTGTCGATGTGAACGTACTTGTGATCGACCTCCAGCAGGGTGGTGTTGGTCCCCTTCAGGTACTTGCTCTTCCTGTAGGCCAGGGGACGAAGGTTCTCTTCCACGTAGGACGTTCCCGCGGCGGCACCGTGGGACAATCGATAGGAACCGCTGCCGCTGCCTCCTCGGTCCACGAAGCTCCCTCCGTAGGTGTACCTCCACCTGCAGTGGATCGCGACCCTACCCCCGGAGCCACCCCCTCCCTGTCCGACAGCATCTCCCCCGCCCACGTTGATCTCTCCGTGGCCCGTCATGTTTGTCGTTTCAATCAAGGCGGAGCCGCCACTTCCCCCGGCCGCGTGGGATCCCACCCCCGGCAGACCTTTCAGCGACAGCTGCCCGTTCAGCTCTAGATAGTGACTCACTTGCCAATGTAACTCTCCCCCTCCTCTCCCTCCCACACCGCCTCCATTACCGCCTCCGCTTCCCTTGGTCAGAGCGTTGAAGATGGAGCCGTAGGGTTGGCTCACCAGTCCCGTTTCCAATCCGCCGCCTTCACCGCCGTGTGCCGCCCCGTAACCCTTTCCATTCCGAGTGGTCCCGGCCCCCGGGCCCTCCTCCGCGGGGTGGCCGTGACCGTCCAGGTGAAACAGGCCCTGGCTCTCGATCCACGCGTATGTCGAGAAGATGACGACGTGGTTCATAAACAGCTCCCCGCCGTACTTGACGCGGAACTCGCTGGATTCGAAGCTCATGTCGTTTGTGATGGTCGTGAAACCGGCCGTGCCGCCCCTCTTCACCGTCAGCGTCGCAAACGAAAAGTTCCCCGGCGGCGTGACGTCCACAAACTCTCGATTCTCGATGAGGCCCGTGTTCGCCGTGGCCAGGAAAATGACCGCCGCTTCGTCCTCGATGTACAGGTGGTGGATTCCGACCAACAGACCGCCCAGGCTGCTGTTTGTCCCGTGGACATGGAACTCCGTGGGGAGCACCATGACGGAGCCTTCGTCAAAGATGTACCCGCAGGGCGCCTCTGTCCTGTTCGTCAGCGACTCAAAGAACTCGATGTGTGCCGTCTGGTTGGCCCTCAGGTGCAGTTGACCCGTCTTGTCTCCGATGAACAGATCCACGGTGATGTTGACGCGGGTCTCGCCCGTCGGATGGTAGACCAGGAGCCGCGACGTTCCCGTCAACTCCAGTTCGCTGAACTCGTACTCGATCGTGTCGGGTTCCATGATCATGGTCGCCGGGGGAACGGCGAGGCCGTTGTTGTCCACGTGCAGATACTTGTGGTCGACGTCAAAGAAGGTGTGGTTGTGGGCGGGGCTGTACTTCAGTATCCGGTACTCCAGCGGACGTTGGTTCTCCTCTTTGTAGACCGTGCCCGCGGCACCCCCGTGTGACGCCTCGTACCCCTGACCCCCCTGGCCCCCGTAATCGATGTATCGGCCGCCAAACTGGTATCGCCAGCGGCAGTGTATGCCGCTCCGTCCACCGGAACCACCGCCTCCCCTGCCCTCGCCCTCCCCACCACTGATGTCAATGATACCGTGTCCGGTCATGTTGGTGGACTCCACCAGCAGAGACCCACCGCTGCCCCCTCCCGAGTCTGTCCCGCTGCCAGAGCCCCCTCTCAGCGCAAGTTCTCCGTTCAGGTGCAACTTCTGTCCCACTCTCCACCACAAATGGCCGCCTCCCGATCCCCCGGTGCCCCCACCATTACCTCCCCCGCTGCCGCGTCCTGTCGGGGTGTACACCGAGTTGTAGGGCACTCCGCCGTACGGGGGTGGACCCCCGCCCTGGCCACCATGTCCCGCGCCCATACCGAGACCGTCGCTGGTGGTGATACCTGCGCCCGGCCCCGTCTCGCCGGCAAATCCCCTGGCGTCAAAGTGGAATATTCCCTCGCTTTCGATCCACGCGTAACTCGACTCGATCTCCGCCACGTTCATAAACAGCTGCCCCTGGTACTTGACCCGGAATTCGCCGCAGACAAATCCCATCGGTTCCACGATCTGCTGGAACTCGCCGCGGGATCCCCGCTCCACCGCGAAAGTCCCGAAGCTGAAGTTGCCGGGCGGAGACACCTCCACGTACTCGCGGTTCTCGACCCTGGCGGTGCGGGCCGTCGAGTAGAACGCCACCGAACCTCCCCCGCTAACCAGTAGGTCGTGAACCCCCGTCACCAGCCCGCCGATCTCGCTGCGCGTCCCTATGAGGTAGACCCGCGACGGGAACACGATCTCCGAGCCGTTGTCGATCCGGTAGCTGATTGGCGCGATGCTCTCGTTGCTCGTCGACTCCACCACCTCCACGTACAGGATCTGGTCGGACTGCAGGTGCAGCAGCCCGGTGCGGTCCCCCAGGAACCGGTGGATCACCACGGTGACGTTGGGATAGGTCGGTGGTCGGTGGAACCGGACGTTGGCGTGTCGGGTGATGTGCGCCTCGTCGATCTCCCAGTAGTCTGTCTCGTCGCCCTCTGTCAGCAGCGTGAACATCCACCCGGCGTGCTGGTCCTCGTTGTCGACGTACAGCATCCGGTGGTTGGACACCTCGTGGTACGTGCCCGAGCTCTCGTCGTACTTGAGGTCCGCGTACTGGGGCCCGCGGGCCGTCTCCTCCACGTACGCCGTCCCGGCCGCCCCGTAGTTCTCCGTCTCTCCCCTGCCCCCCACTATCCTCAGTTCCCCCGCGAACGTGTACCTGTGCCTGACGTGGACGGATATCCTGCCCCCCGCGCCGCCGAAACCCGAGCCCGCGTCGTTGACCACGTCGACCCCGTTTCCGCCCTCCGTGTTGACTCTCCCGAAGCCCGTGAAATTTGTCGTCTTGATGAGAACGGAGCCGCCGCTGCCGCCCCCCGCGTTTCCTCCAACCCCGTCGACACCCGGCACTTCGATGAATCCGTCTATGGTCATCTCCTTCCCGTTGGTCCACAAGAGCCGGCCGCCTCCCGACCCCCCAACCCCTCCACCGTCGCCCCCTCCACTACCCAGGTGCAACGGCTCGTAGAGCGATCCCATCGCGGGACCGCCCTGTGTCGGATCGGGTCCTCCACCGTAACCCCCGTGACCCGCACCCAGGCCCGATAAATCGTCCGCAGTCCAACCGGCCCCAGGACCCTCCTCCCGGGGATGACCCGTTCCGGTCAGGTCCAGCAAACCCTGGCTCTCGATGTTTGATTCCCCGCTGTCGATCAAGCCGCGGTTCATGTGGACGAGGCCGTGGTACTTGATCACGAATCGGCTGGCGAATATGGTCAGGTCGTTTTCGTTCTCCCGGAGCTCGATGACCGAGTCCTTCTGGACCGTGATCTGGCTGAACGAGATGTTTCCCGGCTCCGTCAGGACCACGTACTCTCCGTTCTCGACCAGGCCGGTCCGAGCCGTCGAGGTGAACGTTGTTTGCGCGCCCTGAGCAAAGTACACGTCAATGACCCCCGTCACAAGCCCGTCGACGTGGGTCCGAGTCCCGAGGATGAAGAGGGTCGAGGGGAAGACGACCTCGGTGCCTCGGTCGATCTTGTAGCTGACCGGCGCGACCGTGATGCCGCTCTCACTCTCGACGACCTCGCACAGCATCACTTGCTCGAATCTCAGGTGCATCTGTCCCGTCCGGTCGCCCGCGAACCGATGGACCGTGAGGCGCGCGTGCGGCTCCTGGAGCCACAGGACCACGTGGTTCCGGATCTCGATCTCGTCGATCTCGTAGATGGCGGCGCCCTCGTCATTCTCTATCACAGAGGGCAGCAGATCGTTACGGTTGTCGTTGTCCAGGATGAGTTTGGTGAAGCCGTCCTCGTACTCGACTTCGCCCGTTGAGTTCGACGTCGACGGCAGTTCCTTCCGGTGGTCGAGACCCCCGTTGGTGTCTGTGTAGTAGACGGTACCGGCGGCCGCGTTGCCCGAAGTGTCGCCACCGTGCGCGGCGCCCCCAAGCCCGCCAAGGGCCCTGTAGATGCCGGAGTACTCCCGCTTCCACCCGACGTGGACCGCTATCCTGCCGCCGGCGCCGCCGTAGCCATTGCCGCTACCGACTCCGCCGTCGACAGAGATCGTTCCGTGACCGGAGAATAACAACGTCGATACCATGATGCTCCCACCGCTGCCACCAGCCGAATTGTCTCCGGTGGCCGAGCCACCGTCAGACACGATCCGGCCGTCCAGATGAAACTCCCGGCCAACGTCTAGTAGGATGGTGCTTCCACCTGAACCGCCCAGTGAGCCTCCACCTCCACTACCTCGGTGCGATGGTTTGACGTATGAGCCATACGAGGTACCTGAAATGAACAACATAAATGGTGCAAGTCAGATGGAGCGTATGTTTCGGATACATACCATTGAATACGACTCAAAATGAACATCTGGGATGTGTATACAAGGGATTTATAAACGAGAAGACCAATTTTAAAATTAGTACGCTCAGAAATAGGTAGCCAATGCAGATCACAAAGTAAAGGTGATGCGTGGTCTTGACGGTTCTTCTTGCAGATAAGCGTAGCTGCTTTATTTTACCATTTTTGGAAGCGCTTTGTGTTTGCCTTAGAGGTCACAGAAAGTAGCAAATTGCAGTAGTCTAGTCGTGAGAGCACAAGAGACCTCACGACAGCATGACATGTGTCTTCATCAATATAGGGACATATTTTACCAATGCTGCGTAAGTGAAAATTAACATACTTATTCAGCTGAGTAATGTGGTTAGCCATAATCATTTTGTTATCAAAAACAACACCCAAGTTATACTGACATTGACAGAAGGATTGATTATAGTATTACCAAGATTGAGAGTAATATTTTCAGTATGTTTCAATCCCACTGATGAACCCATTACTATGAGTTCAGTTTTAGCCTCATTATGTGGAAAGCAAACCAAAAATATCACAATATCAAAGAAAAATTGTGTTATACAATATTAATTTATTATAGTGTTACCAAGACGGAGAGTAATATTCTCAGTATATTTCAATCCCACTGATGAACCCATTACTATGAGTTCAGATAGCCTCATTATGTGGAAAGCAAACTAAAAATACCACAATATCAAAGACAAATTGTGCTATACAATATGGATTGATTATAGTGTTACCAAGATGGAGATTAATATTTTCAATGTTTTAATCCCACTGATGAACCCATTAATATGAGTTCAGTTTTAGCCTCATTATTGAAATTGACAAAAAAGTGGAATAATCGTTAAAAAAATCCAAGACTTTGACGTATTTGTTATTGTGATACATGACAAAAAACATGACATGTTTTGCTGAAAATCTAACCCGTAACGGCAACTTTTAGGATAAAGCTTGATTTGATTTTCTACACAAACTGCCTGTTTACCCAATTTAATCCGTAATTTTATAATTTTTTCCCTTCCAAGAAGCACCCAATGAATGAATGAATTAATAGGTTTCCCGGCCCTCTTCAACGCAGTGGTTATATGAGCCACGCAAAGCCTTTGATATACCAGTTAGAGCCACTGGGATATATGTATGTGTTAAAGTAATTACTATTTCATCAAATGTTGCCCGATTTAGGAAAATTATTCATCAAATGAAGGCTAAGAATACACTTAATTATCATAGACCATGCTTTCCAACTCGTTTTAATTTTTGGTGTCAACCACCTACCTTATAGGGCTGACAGGTCACATAATATGCTCAACTTTGGTATACCCGAAACACGCATACATACAATCAGCAAAAACATGCCATCAAATTCCAGCTAACACTGAACTCCCGAGTCCAGGATAGCGAGTGGGAAGAAGAGTTTAGCACAGTGACATTGCCAGTGCCCGGTTGTCTCAGCGCTGCATGGTGCTTATTTTGACATGTTTCCTTGAGCAAGGCACTCTATCTTGATTGTTCCTCTTCACCCAGGCGTTTATTGGGTACCTACCGAGATGAATCTATGTCACCGGGCGCAGTCAGTTAGCTGCAGCCAATGACCTACGCTTGTGGGTTCGACGAGTTCATCAATGACTGGGGAAATGTAAAAGCGCCACTGAGCGTTGTGTTCAAACTTTGGATATTAGGCGCTATATAAATCATTGTTACATTTTACATTACATTTACATATGGGAATGACCGTTGTCATCATCTCTAACCCTAAGTTTACACCATTTACCTTCTCACTGACACAAAAGTGACATGCTCCTACCAGAATGGCGCAAAGTCGCAAATGTACTTTTTGAGATGTTAGTGAATTGTATTTCAGGGTAGATAATAGATTTTGTAAAAATATAGGGCATCAATGCCATTTGTATTTTTTTTTTTTTTTACAAAAGGCACCAAAACCATCCCATTGAAGTATCCGTCGCTTATTTGTTCTTTTAGAAGGCACCAATGCCATTCTGAAATGTACAAAGGCAATGGCCTCCGTGGCCTCCGTATATTATCATCCCTGATATTTTTATTTGGGGAAGGGGAGATATGTTATGTGGAAACAAAGTATATCCTCTCCTGAATCTATTTTTTAATTATCTTAACCAGATCAGAAAAAATTGACATAATTACGATTATTTCCTCCCTATTTAATTTGATCAGGTGCGGAAGCTGAATGTTCCCTGCAGTCCCAGCTTCTCTTTCTCTGTGTTCTTGTCCAAGCCGACCGTGGTACGTGACTGGAACATGCAGGGTCTGCCCTCGGACGCATTCTCGACGGAAAACGGAATTATTGTAACCAGGGGGAGCAGGTAGGTCCGTGTGATATTCCAGCTATTTGATTGGAAACATCCGGCTCTGGACCAAACGCGGGAGAATAAATTCAAAGAATCTGAGGATTGCCGGGTCCATGTGCCATAGTCGGATAGAGGGGCAGCCCGGAGTAAAACCTCTAGTTATTAGCTCGGAATCATATACTTAAGCCGCTGTCTGTTGTAAGAGATAAAATGATACAAAGGATTGTTTGATGAAAAAAAATATTATTCATAGAGATAAAAAATGTGTACTGTGTTACACTTGGAATACGATTAGTGACATAGTTGTGAAATATTCGGCTTTTGAAGGTATTTTAAATCTGAACGTCAATTATTTAATAATCCAAAGTATTAACAATTATCCATTCTTTGAAACCTTGCCCCCAAACTTTGCCCTTGGCGTTATATGGGTAAGGCCTATGTAAGTTTAGTCAATTAGTCAACAGTTTAAATTCACGCAAACCTATTTTACAAACCTATGTTGTTGTGCTTTGAAGCTTAGAATCACTGGAGGTGGGGGCTAGTTTCCCTTAACCCTGTCAAGTTCACCCATGTTTGCTGCAGTGTACGTTCCGTGCTATTTTCACCAAAACAGTACCACAAATTTAAATTAAGTTGTATAGGGCGGCTCCCAACAGTGGCGATGTCGCACATGGCAGCTGGTAGAAGGGGTGGGGGGAGGCCGCGATTCAGATGGAAGGATTGTGTGGAAAGGGATTTTAGGCACGCTTGGCGGTGGTGATTGGAGGGACATGGCTCTTGCGTAGAGGGAGGTGGAGAGCGCTGGCCAATGATGCGGCTGTTAGTTAGAGTATTCTTCCTCACCCCTTATTGGGGACTCACGAGGTAGAGCGAGAGAGAGTGTACCAGTATCCATTCCTTCAGAAATATTGTCATTGTAATATTCTACTTGACAAATCTGCTTATATTTTCAGGTGGCCTTTGATGGTTGACCCCCAGGGTCAGGCCATTAAATGGATAAAGAACATGGAGGGAAAGCGTGACCTGAAGGTCGTTGACCTCCAGCAACACGACTACCTGCGCACACTGGAGAACGCCATCCAGTATGGCTTGCCGGTACTACTTCAGAATGTACAGGAGGAACTGGATCCCTCACTGGCACCCATCCTCAACAAGTCAATAATCAAACAAGGTATGATATTATGGGTGCTATGAACACACATGATGGTATAGAGTAGGCATGCCAGTACTACTGCATAATGTACGGGAACAACTGGATCCCTCACTGGCACCCATCCTCAACAAGTCAATAATCAAACAAGAGGGCAATCCATGGAGTTGCTAATCTCGTCGTACGTCGTATAGGCTAGGCCGGACTTACGTGGTACGTATAGATACCCGGCCGACCTGGTATGCGTTAACATTCCTCCAATAGTATAATACAACGCGTATGCATTTGTCAGTTCATGGTGGGCGCAATAGCATTAGTCACGCGCTCCACGCAACCAATTCAA
>JAODAI010137196.1:0-11123 GCA_027575025.1 Scotoplanes globosa | reverse complement strand
GGCAACATGTACCATTTTTAAAGTCTTCGGTATGACCCGACCTCCAGGGGTCTCGAACCCTAGCGGACACGAAACCACTATCTGGTCTCCCGGCTTGCAGGCGGATGCTCTAACCATTGCGCCACGCTAGCCGGTAATCATGACATGGGCAGTTTACGACCAATCAGCAATGGTTTAAGTGCCAATTGACCAATCCGTGTCCGCGATTTCAATATGCGGCGTCAAGTTAAAGGCGGTGGTATAATAAAGTTTATCACCAGAACGAGTGAGTTAATCAATAATTGTTAAACATTGAACCGTACTTATAAAATTGGCTACAATTTGTATAAATTCTAACTTATCTATACTGCACATAGAAAACAGTACATCATAATTTCACAAACGCATAAAATAACTTTCGAAAATTATACACAGAGGTCAAAGGTTATAAGACACAAAACGGTTGGCTAAATCAACTTAATTCAATAAAAATAACAATTTTAGCTGAAACTAATTAAAATCGACACTGGTCATTAGTACATCTATTAACATAAATTGTAGGAAATTTCTTCCAAACCTTTTCTAGTAATCACTTTTCTAATATGACCACCCAATATCCTTCCACTTTAGCTGAAATTAATTAAAATCAACGTTGCCTACATATCGTTTTTTTTACTAATCACTTTTCTAATACGATCAATAATCTTCAAAATTTTATCAGACAAAATTAAGTAACATCAAGAATGCCCGTTAACGTCAACTAACGTAAAAATTGGTAGGAAAATTCCTTCATAACCATTTTTAGTAATCACTTTTCTAATATGATCAGTTTAACATTCTCCCTCCATTACCATCTCCAAAGTTATCAAAATTAAAGTGTATAAATAAAATCTATGCTTTATAGGCCTAACGACATGAAAGAATAAAACGGAATAACATTAAATTATCTAGGCAACGACCATAGAGTTGGATATTAAGTAACACGCTACGCGAATCGAGGGTAATTTGCATATTGACACAATTTTCGAGATTTGTGATGGATGGATGAACTGGGGTTAGGAGCGCACACTCTTTCTTAAGTTAATCAATATCCAACTCTATGGACGCGCGATTCTAAACACCGCCACCACTGGAGTGCTCGGTACAACAGCTGCGATGTAGAATAATACTAGATAACAATAGAAGATAACAATACAACATAACACTAGAAGGACAAAACAATAGAGTTAAACAATAGGATATAGGAACAAACAATATGCATTATGTCACATATTTCAGTAGAAGAAGGCACAGTTGAAACTCGCACGTGTATACACCGGGTTTTGTAATTTGTGCGTTTTTAAAGAAAACAAAAATGACTTCTCGTTTCTTAAAAATCTTGAAAATGAGTAAAAATCTTGAAAAAACTTCAAATTGATGCCCATAACCAATTCAGCATCGAACCAACGTTAAAACCATCACAGCCGGACCAGAAATAACCAGTCCTTTGGTTTGGGTTATTTGGCAATTGATTAGCTATCAGACGCAACCCAAAGCATTTGATGTACCGGACACGGAAACACCAGTGTCTGAGAGAGATTCCTTAACGGCACATGAATGAATGAATAGGTTTCTTGGCCCTTTTCAACGCAGTGGCTATATGAGCTACCCAAAGCCTTTGATATACCAGTTAGAGCCACTGGAATATAATCATCATCACTCCAGATTCGAACTTGTAATCTTACGGTCATAAGTCCAACGCTCTATCAACTGAGCTAACCGGTCAGACACTAGGTTCCGCTGACCTTACGGTAACCAGGCCAACTCTCTAGTTAACGCACTCATCTAAACTACGAAAATAAGCTATTCAATTGATGGAATGGCGATCTCCTGTCCCTTCCACAGACGTGTTACTCGCGCCCAAAGAATGTGACAGCTCTCAACACCGGAATTCAAAGTGTTGGCGTCAACATTTTTTAGTTGAAAAAGATTCTTTTATTATATCGGTAACTCCTGCCCCTTGTGCTACACATTAAGAAATTAATAAGAGATATATATCTGTTGAGGTATGTACTAGGTAAACAAGAAGGCGCCCAAAGAATGTGTGATGGCTCTTGACACCGGAATTCAAAGTGTTGGCGTCGACATTTTTTTATTCGAAAAAGATCCTGCTTTCATTATATCGGTAACTCCTGCCCCTGTGCTATACAAATAACATAAGTTAAGAAATTAATGAGAGATATATATCTGTTGAGGTATGTACTAGGTAAATAAGAAGGCGGTCGAGAGAGCACACCAGTGTGCCAGTATTGTCGGAGAGGGCGCTATTTTCAAACCGTTGAAAGACAGAACGGCGCCCTCGCATAACAGACGGCAAGACCCCCCCCCCCCCTTCCTGCCGTTTTAACTTCTTTGACCAAGACCAGTCTAAGAACTACATTACTATAGATATTTCCCAGCGCAGTAAATATTGCATACAATACGACGGAGACCCTGAATTCTACCCAAGAATAATATAATTTAAATCGTAAAAGTTTCACAAACCATTATATAAATTGAGGTATTTCTAGTTTTTGATTTTATCATTACAGTATTATATAAACACAATAATATACTTCATCCTTTCCTTGAGGTGTCACAACCTAGCTTCTTGCGACAACGTTAGAAACAAAAATATTTAGCAACATTTGGGGAACAAATCGCCCAATCTTTTGAAGACAACATCTCTGTTGAAATCGAAAAGAAACAAAAGGAGAGACTATTTTTACAATTTATATACTTTTAGGAAACGGTAGAATGAAGAAGATATAGGACAAATTAATTATTGACAATTCAATAATAGTATGAAAACATTTCAATTGTTGTTATTATTACACATGCATAGTTAATATATTCACATATTCCTACCCATCTAATTTGCATATGAAAATACGGTACCCCTCGCTGTAATGATGTTACATAATCCTCGCGATGACAACAGATCTTTACCGCTCCAATCCCCCAAATATATGCAATTGTGCACTGCTTTCACCCCGCAGTTAATGCAGATTGGTACGACGCAGTTTTTGCATATATTTATAAATATCATGCAAACAGCGCGTCATATTATAATTTGGAATAACTGGAGTTTGACGTCAATCGGACGCTACAACTGCATACACTTTCTCAGATTGGTTAGGTTTCCTGGCCCCTTGTCAACGCAGAGGATATATGAGCCACCCAAAGCCTTTGATTCAAACCAGTTAGAGCCACTGGAATATAAACGCCATCGCTAGAGCCACTGCAATATAATCATCATCGCTGCATATTCAAACCCATGACCTTACGGTCACAAGTCTAACGCTCTATCAACTGAGTTAACCGGAAGGGCTTGGTATAAGAGCAGCAGAGAGAGAGTAAGACCAAATTGGTCATGTTGGAGTAAGACCAAATTGGTCATATGAGCCACCCAAAGCCTTTGATTCAAACCAGTTAGAGCCACTGGAATATAATCATAAATCGCTGCATATTCAAACCCATGACCTTGCGATCACAGGAGCCACGCTCGATCAACTGAGTTAACCGGAATACAGAGGGCCGGCTCGGTATAGGAGCAACAGAGAGTAAGATCAAATTGGCAATGAACGCAAGCAAGTGAACGATTTGGCCGTTGGTGTACAAAGACTTGAAAGGCATGCATGAAGGGCATGAAGGGTCAGAGCCAGCGTAAATATTTATATTTTTAAGACCATTTTCAAGCGGAAACTAATGCAACTTTGAAAAGCGTTGCATTAGCTTCAAACTCCTGGCACCGCCCGGCACCTTGTTGAAATAACGTTATATAATACCTTGCCAGCCATATCTAGGTACTGTATGTAACTCCCCGCTTAATTCTTGACGGCCATGAAGTCCCCGGGTTGTGTACGTTTCCAAACTCTTGTCAACGACAAGGTTTTACAAGTCACCCAGCAGCCTTTGATACACCGGTTAGAACCACTGGAACACGACATCGCTTCCTTTTCAAACTGATGTTAGAATCCCTCCCGGATTGGGGGAGGGGAATGACTGGAGGGGGGGAGATCACCCATATGATGTTAACCGGTGACCGATGAAGACGCGATTGATTAGCTTTCTGACGCTGTTTGAGCAACCCAAAGCATTGGATGTACCGGACACGGAAACATAGTCACCATCACTAATGTCCGAGAGAGATTCCTTAACGGCACAGGAGCGTCTAGGCTCCGCTGACCTTGGGAGAGAATCAAGATACAATTTCTTGTAGAAACAGATGCACGGCATCATTAGGGTTCTCTTTAACGGATCTGTAGTATCGCTGTTCCAGTAACCACTTGATTACAATCAGCTGCGCCTACCAAACCATGAAATACAGACTCGGGGGATGGATAGACTAATTTCCACGTGTCTGCGTCAACCAAAACGGACTCTGGGGGGATGGGCAGACTGGGGAGGGGGAATATCCCCGATGCACCCAACAACAACGTAACCCCATGTTTACAAATCCCACGCAGCTGCGTTAACCAATCCCTGAAATTCTGAAATTATATGCCGACTCGGGAGGGTTGGTCAGACTGGGAGGGGGGGGGCGGTCCCCGATGCGTAGTGTCGAGTACCCGTTTAGTCCTCGCTCTTAATGGCAGCAGGCTGCTCGTTGTCGCCCTCCGGCCCCACCTTCGATCCCTCGCTTTTCTCCCCCTCCTTCGCTTCCCCCTCTCCCCCCTCTCCTCCCTTCTCCCCCTTCTCCGCGTCGTTCCGGTCGAGGGCCACCTGCGGCCTCAGGCTCACCTCGTTGAACGCGATGCCCGCCAGCGCAGTCACGTCGTCCTCGATCTTGTCGGTCACGTCAAACTCCAGGAAGCAGAAGCCGCGGGCCCCGCGCCACACCACCCGCCGCGGGTACACGCCCTGCGCCCGGATGGCCGTCTTGAACTCGGAGACGCGCGTGCGGCGCGTCACGCCCCCCACAAAGATCCGGCAGCCGGGGGGGCACTCGGGCAGGCGTCTCCTGCGTCGCACGTCCGTAGAGTCGTCCGCATTCTGACCGCCCTCCTCCTCCTTGGAGTCGCCGTTCTCGCGGTTCTCGCCCCCCTTGCCGGCGGAGCGCGGCTTCCTCTGGCGGTTGTTGCGGCTGCGGCCGTTCCGGCCCTCGCGCCGTCCGGTCACCTCGTCCGGGTCGGTCTCGCGGAGGGTCGTGTCGACTCCGGCCGCGCTGTCCTTCTCCTGGAGGTCCTTCAGCACGGGGATGGAGAGGAACTTGGCCTCGTTGAGCAGGGACCAGATGATGCCGGCGGGCCGCTGGCGGTGCTCGCCGGAGCACTGGATGACCCTCGTGGGGGTCAGGATAAAGTCGACGGTGAGGTCGTGGGCCGCCAGCAGCGTGGCGGGGATGTCCACCACCTGGCAGTCGTGTACGGTCGTCAGGACAACGGTGTCGGCCGTGACGGCACCGGCCGCAGACATGATGGCGTACTCGAGATCGGCGAAACCCTCGCCCTTGCCGATTCGGATGCCTGGTGGGAGAAGAGGGAGAGACAGGAGAAGAAATATCAACGATTGACGGAGAGAGATAAGTTTCTTGAAGGCACATCAGCATTTCAGATTTTTAGTGCCAATTTGTTAGTTATCATGTTATTATGTTATGTTTATGTATAGTAGACCGATGATTTGATGGAAATGCTTGGGCTGGAGGAATCGCTGGAGCGGCTGGCAAAGGCGAATGGAGTACGGTGCAGAGTTTCCGCCAGGGGATGATTGTCTTTTCATCAGGGACATAATTACGACAGTTCATAAGCAATCCCGAAGGTCCCATAAGATCAGTCGGTTGAGCTTCCCACATTTTTTAAAAGGAAAAAGGTGTTCGTGGGACGCCAGTAGTGATGCGAGGATATGTCTTTTATAAGAAGCGCCGGCGCGATTGTGCTCCAAGGCGCTCCTGAAAAGTTTTCAGGAAGGCAACAGATTGCTCTCCTTATTCTTTGTGGGTAAAAATATGTTACTATGCTAATATTGATCCCAAATCTCAATGTGATATTAATGATATATATAGTCGTTACATTTAGCCATATTGTACAAGAAATATAGACAAAAGATTTTTTTGTATGAAATGTTCATGAAAGCAAACAGCTCTCCTTATTCTCCCAGGAGCTGAATTTACAGCTCTCCTGTACATACCACGGTCTGAGCTGTGACAGCATCGGCGGCATATATTTTTAAGGAAAAGGGGTAGGAAATGGGAACTTTGGTCATAGGTTGTCAGGAGGGACGCTGGGATGTTATCAAGACGGTGTCGGCTGGGACGACAAGTGCTACAGAATTGAAATGAGCTGTTCAAAAATTGGAGTTTTTTTTTTTTATTTGAAACCTGGTGGGGATATTTTTTTATTTTCTAGCAATATAGCTAATTTACTACTTAAAATGGCTTTGTTGTATAAAACAGCAGGGATACATTAGTGGGGTTCGCATCGCAATCTGCGACCAAGAGGGCGCTATTGCGAATTTGTTCCTATTTTTAAGTTTATTTTTCACTGCACTCAAATGATGAGATATGCATGATTTATAATGGTATTCAGTCAAATTAGTATGTTACATGACTGAAATGCAATATTTATCACTTCCTATACAAAGTTGCTAATCAAAATGTAGTAATTGCTAATCAATTTTTGATTTGGATTAGCAGTTACACGTCGGAACTGCTAATCAATTCTCCCGCACTAATATATCCCTTGAAACAGGACATTATATGATGTGGTGAAGCACTATGCAACATTATTTGTGTTGGTATAAAAGTCCCCCCCCCCTTTTTTTTGAGGGGGACTTTTCCCCTATTTTTTTCTATGCAGGATTTTCCCCTGCAATGCGGGAATCGCGCACTCCCGTGCCCTAATGACAACACTGCTACAGACAGGATGGCCTATCGACCGATAAACCAAGTTTTTAAAATATACTGAAAATTCTGTCCAAAAATGAGCTTTTATACTATTGATAATCCAGGTTTTCCAAATGTAGGAGGCTATGTTCAATTATCAGATAAACCGAATGTCGATAAACTGGGTTTATCGGTCGATAATCTTGGTTTACCGATCGATAAACTGGGTTTATCAGCTGATAATCTTGGTTTAGCGATCGATAATCTTAAAGTAAGATTATAGAACTATTGAACGTTTGGCTTGTCATACACGTCTACGTATTTTCACCTGTAACTCAATATCTCTTTGGGACTCCCGACTCTTTTTGTTAGAGCAAGTCACATATGTGTACTTGTATGTCAACGTTCATATTCTGGGCTGTGACAGAAAATAACACATCCCATAAATTATTAACCCGATGAAGCTCAACAATTGGAGATCTTGAGTTCAAATCCCAGGTCGGGCCTAGTAGTGTGGGTTTTTTATCCGAGAGGAATCACTGTTTTCCCAAACGAACGGCTTTCAATTCGAAATTAAAAGAATCCAAATTGCATTTAAAATTTTAAGAATCGATTGCCACTCGACGTGAAGTTGTAATTTACAAGTATCAGGGTAGATAATAGATTTTGTAAAAATATAGGGCATCAAAGCCATTTGATTTTTTTCAAAATTTTACAAAAGGCACCAAAGTCATCCCATTGAAGTATCGGTCGCTTATTTGTTCTTTTAGAAGGCACCAATGCCATTCCGAAATGTACAAAGGCAATGGCCTCCGTATATTATCATCCCTGAAGTATTATATACTTATTCCACTCCGGTGGTCGCTTATCGTCGTAAAATAAAGTGCCTCCCATGCCAATATTATTATTATATATTTTCCTCACCAGATTTTGAACATGTGGCTTAGTGTTTGACCTCAAATGACCTTTGCCCTCCACCAAAATTTACACAAATATTATATGCATGGGGTCAACCTTCATACCAAGTTTGAACAATATCGTACGTAGACTTTTGGAGAAAACGTATTTGCAAGCCATTTAACAGGCCATTTCTGTACTTGGTTGTAAGGACCATACGTCACAATAGTCTTGATGAAGACGTTTGTAAAAAAATAGCGTCCTAAATTTGACAATTTCAAACATCAATATATTGAGAACGGAATGTTCGATTTGACTCTAGTTTGAAGCATTTGGTAGATCGTTTTCTGCTCTATAACATCAACTAACATTGTAATAAACTGTACAATCCCTTTAAAGTGTTACGTAGACTAAAATGGATAATCCATCGAGTTGTGTTACTGGTATCTGTATGTGCATATATCTCATGTAAACGTGTTATATAACATGCACGAACCGATGGTATATATCAGCGACCGACAACTATGAGGGGCTATACCACATTTAGTTTCGCATGAAATTAAGTTGAGTCGATTTGTGACGCTGGACGTATTGAATAACAACATTTAATGCAATGTACCATCCTGCAGTTTAACGTGATTTTCAGCCCTGCGCGAATCACATACACATTAATAATTAACTATTTATCAAATATACAACCGGTGGAGGTATATTAATTATAGCGTATATTTTTAAGTGAATAAATTATTGGGTTCCAATTATGTTGGTAAAATATAGATTGATAAATATTATTTTATTTATTGAGCATATTACTAGCATAATTTCACAATGACTCTAAACACGCCCATTATGCTAAGCCACGTGTTATACAATAGAAAGTTTGTTGTAATGTTGATCGCTGTCTGTAATAGGTGAAATACTACTTATTATATATGTTTATATTATTACAAGTGGAATTAGATAAATAATAATTAATGAAAAATATCGTCGTTGCATAAGGGTGCCATTAAATTTGAGGTAATTGATTAATCGGTATATGGATAAAGGTATTTGAAAATATTTATTAGACATGGGCGAGATGTAATGTTGATCGCTGTCTGTAATAGGTGATATACTACTTATTAATATATGTTTATATTATTATTACATGTGGAATTAGATAAATCGTTAAATTGGTGAATGGGTATACGTATTATAAGAAATACATAGGGACAACAACTGAAGTTATCATTTATTGTATGTCTATTTCTTGTTATTATTATCTCGTTTAAGTTATTTTTATATTAAAATGTATACAATGACATTTGTACACTGTCTGCATACCATAGACAGAGACTGTTGGTTCGCTGTTCTGACCAGATTGAAATCTAACACCATCAAAACGGGTATGTTGGTGTGTAATAAGTATTGGTTCAATTGTTTCCGGTATTGGTGGCGCAATCAATAGGACTTTTTGCATATAATTATACTTCGTAATTAACCCTTTTCACAGACGATTGACTCTTCCATGTTTATATTGAAGATTATGATATTATTACACTCTGAAAATACCCTGATTAAATTTTCACGATCAAAGTACGCAAACATAAATCTGCATGGTCAAGTCGACTAGGAAATCCTGATCAAATAAGATCTATCCTAGTCAAATTTAACCAGTAGTAAGCCTACACCGATGGCTGACCAGGATATTTGTTATTCTACCTGGATTTCCTAGCCAGTTTGACCAAGTTTGTGTTCTGTGTATGTGTTTTGTGGACTTGGAACATGGTCAATCCAACAGGAGTGTTTTGGAGCATATAATATGCACTGAGACTAACAACACTCTTGGTTAAATTGTCACCAATTTGACCAGGATCCAAGTCCCCAGAACACATAGATAAAACTGGGGAATCATGGTCAAATTAAAAAATATGATGTTCAAATATACCCAGGAATACCGATATTTTACCAGGCTATTTGTTATTTTGACCACGATTTCCTAATGAAATTGACCAGGTATTTGTGGGTATTCTAGGGACTTGGATCCTGATCAATATGTCCACATAGTGTGTTTAGAGTGGAAACAAACAATTGACTGGGCTTGCTCAGTCCTGTTGTAGGTGGCGCTGTGAATGTGTGCTATTTTTTGTTACGTCCTGCTACTTTTCTAGTTAATTGAAACATTATTAACCAGGAAAGTGGTAAATTTTAACCAGATATGTTATTATTTTAACCGGTATATGTATGGATGAAATATGACCCCGACCCAGGCCAATCTAACCAGTATGTTTTTAGAGTGTAGTATATGGTAAAGGCGGCTGTTTTAAGTCATCTTCTTGTCAGCGAGCGTCGGTCCCCGTCACGGAGAAACACTGTCTTCCTGAATTTTAAGTAATTTTGTCACATTTTATGCCGGAAATTTACCAGGACACATACCATTATATTATAGTTTTATTATTATTATTACCATTATCCGTATGCCCGTTTGGATAGTTGTTATTTAAAATATAAGCAAGAACCGTCAAAATGCAAGATGATATCTTGCCTTAATTTGTGATGCAATGATGATTATTTCAAAACACCTTATAAAACATTTGTGCCAAGTAACAACTGAAACATACTTACGGTTCTTGAGATTACGTGTTTACGATGCTATATGTTTGTAATATATAATATGCGTGTCATCGCCGCCAGAAAAAAACATGCTTCTTCAATAGCCCATAGAGAACAATTATGTCAAATACCCACCGAAAAACAGAACTACGGTTCTCGGGATTCCGTGTTTACGGGCCACTTTTCAAGCCTTTTCGTAATAAGCCCCGCACACCAACACTGAAAACAAGGTCACCGATAATCACTGACAATTGAAACTGACTTATAGATCTAGATAAGTTCCGTGTTTCACAACAAGCCCAATGCTTAATATGCGCGGGATCTCCGCCGAAAACAATAGGCTTCTAAACTAGCCCACATAGCACCACTGAAAAGGACGTACGGTTCTTGAGATTTTGTATCTACGAGCTACTTTTCAAGATTTTCGCAATAATCAAAGATATAGACTAATTAAAGATATAGGAAAATAAAAATTGTTTCTATTTAACTATTAAAATACACTCACAGGATCTCAAAAACTTCAAGAACGATTCTTTTTCAGCAAACGAGCATGGCTTTTCGGAAAAAATAAATTTGACGTAAATAAAGGCACTAAAATGTTCATATATTATTTCAATAATGCATAGAGTACATGTATGCAGTTTGCTTTGGTTGAGTCCAACGTATGCTGCACGCCACCGTTGCGCTGGCATGTACCAAACACGCTAAAGTAGAAAACAACGGGCAGTTGTAAAAGAGCAACCCACCCAAACCCACCCAAACCCATCCAAACCCATCCAAACCCGCCCAAACCCACCCAAACCCATCCAAACCC